>JASDQU011441014.1:9559-23635 GCA_032191745.1 Picea mariana
TTGCCATCTCACATTTCACTCATTGCTCTTGAAAGTCTTGTAGCAACTTGTTGCTACAACACTCTCATATTTTTGGATTCAATAAACAAAAATCTATGGAGGATTTTGGACCAATATAGATTAGTCATGTTTGTCAATTGCATATGAGGTGACTTTGTTCCTTTACATCTTGTGGGTTTCTAGCCAGTATCTTGAGCAAATTATTTTGTTTAGGTAGATCATTAGACTCTAGAGCTGCTGATCTATGTATGTTGATTAGTTAGGATTGTGTAATTAGTTCACTTTTCTATTCTATATCATCATACTATGCTTTTTTGAACTCACATTTTGTCTTAGTGTGCAGATTTGTTTCACAAGGGTTGGTTGGAAGAGGCTTTAGAGGAGTTTCCAGCCAAAGCTTGCACAAACTCTTGGCCTTTTGATTTGGATCTAATATATTGCTGTCATTTCATTCTATTTTATGTAGCTAATATTCTCTTAGATAGGTCAAAATATCAATTTTTCAGTTCAGATTTTTATGCCAAAAATTTCTGTGTAAAAACAGAAATTTTTTGTAACATTTTGGGTGTGTTTTGCAGCATTTACAACAAGCTTTTGTTTGTTGTTTTTGCAGGTTCTTACAATATCTAAGGGGAGATTCTTCTCAAAACTACTTAGAAGACTTCCCAAATAGCCATTCTTGGGTTGGATAACTATTTCCCAACTTTTCCCCTTTAAATTCCAAGTTTTCTTTCATGTTTTCATTCTTTTTGGATCCATAATCATAAACTAACATAGTCTAGTTTGTTTTAATTTTCAAGTTATTCATTCTTTATTCATTTAGTTGTTGGCCCCTTTTGTCCAATAGAAAAGTTTGTGTGGCCTTTCATTTAATAATTTGTTATTAGCTTAGATAACCCTATTTGGCCAATAATGGTAGGTTTGCCTCCACCTTGGCCATTGTGAGTGGTTCCTCTCTTTCTAAGTTTTTCTTTCATATCTAAGAAGTTAATGTGCCGGTACCTTGGGAGAGTAATCCCCAAAATCGCAAGGCCTAAAGGAAATTAATCCTCTTTTGATGATTCTATGCTCATAATGGTTAAAATAATCTAGATAGTAATCACACCTAAAGTTTCATTTCTTCAAGTTTCATTTCATATGCTTTTGATCTTATTGCTAATGGTTTAATAATTTATGATCTCTCCTAAGTGATAAATCTATTAGTCGTCATAATTTATTTTACTTTTTACTTTCTAAGAATATGTGATCTAATATTTTGGGTTTATAATCTCATTCACTATCTTGTTTAATCTTCATTTCTCAAAGCACATATTTCATTTAAATGGTTAACACTTATGGTGATGAGCAATCTTAAATCTTAAAGTTTCTTTACACTTTCATTAAGGAAAGTTGTTCTTGCCCATTATTTTGCAAGTTGGATAACTAAATGGTGATATGATGCTATGCTTTTTATTTTTTCTTAATGTCCTTTTCATTCATATAATATTTTGTGGTTTAAGCAAGTACACTCATAAGCTCTACACTTTCAAGCATATCTTTCTTCACACTCAACTTGCAAATATACATGTGGAATGGTTAATAAGTAAATGGTATATCTCTAGTATCTTTTCCACTTAAGTTTGATGTGTTAATGCTCTTTTCTTTCAATCTTGCAAACACATTTTCGTGAACTTTTTTGGTTCGGCCATATGCTAAAAAGTGAATTTTTAAGGGTCTAAAATACTTCTAAAAGAAACCCAGCACACTAAAAGACCCACTCGCGGGTCATAATAACACTTAGACAACTTTTACGGGCTTTATTCAGCCATCTCCACCATCTAAAACGGGTTTGAGGAAAACAACGGAAGGAAGTGGCGGGGGACTGTCCCGTGATTCCGTAAGGGGGATCCTTTCCAGGAAGTACTCTTACTGTCAGGGCTGACCATGGATGCTAGGGTGGGCCTCGTTGCCTTACTATCTTGATCACCCGACAGTCATTTGGCCAAGGGAGGAGGAAGCTTAAAGCACAAACATAGTTTAGAGGGAAGGGAACATAAAATTAATCTAACTTTTAAACAACTCCTTAAACATCTAGTTGCATAGCTCATCCATGTGTATTTGGGGATATTAGATGTATGCTTAGGAAACACACATTGATGGTTAATTCATGCTTATATCTTTCTTGCAACATTATGGTGAATGTCTTTGATGTTTTATTAAGCAATTAAGTTGAACATTGAGTATCTTGTTGCTTTTGCTTATTGTGGTGTGAATCAAGAAGGGGTTGAGTATCCCACTTGGGGAGGCATCACCTTCTTTGATTCTTGAGTGTTTTTTTGTGGTTTCCAGTGAAGGCGGTCCAATAGAGTAAGTGCTATTGGGGCATGCTTGGCTAATGTATTGATCTCACTTACATCTTTTTGTATCTTTTGTATCTTTGTATCCATTTGTGTATTTTGTAAACATTGTAACATTTGTAATCCCTTTGTAAGTAACTCTAATCTTTGGTTTGGGGTAGTTTAACTTTTTCATATTGTAATATCTTTGTAATAAACCACCCTCAAATTTAGTTGACCCCATTGCCCAACCTTAGGCACTAGTCTTAGTTGACTTAGGAAAAGGGCTGATTGACATTTAGATTAAGACTTGCACTTTGCATTTAATGCCTTTGCATCATAGGCTAGTTTTCCCCTTAGCCTTTAACAAATTAAAACTAACTCCTAGAACATTAAAACAAAATCAATCTAGTAACTAGGAACTACCCACCTTGGCTTCCCTAGGAGTAAGCCTAGAAGGAAGAGGTTCCAGTCAAGGTGACAGTGTGAACTGAGAACCTAGACATTGTGTCTCTGAGGACACACTAAGTGAGCCGGACTTAGCTCACGTTAGCAAGTGTGTATTAGGATGGAAACAGGTGCTTTATTTAGTCAAGCTCTGACACCATGTTAAGTTTTAGTGTTGTTATTAGGTTATTAAAGCATTTCCGAAACAACAACATAAAAAGAATCACTGAAAGAAACACAATCACAAGGTACGTAGAATTTTATCTTGGGAAACCCTCATGGGGGAGAAAACCCAGAAAAACTTCATCAATAATAGATTGCCAATACTAAGACCAAAACAACAAGAATAAACTAGGATTGAGCATGCGCCTCTCTTCTCCTTCCTCCTGCAACTGTAACTACCTTCAAAAGATGCACACTAAATGAGTGACTAAATGAATGAATAAGTGAGGTTCCATCCTCACTTATAAATACTAGTTGAGGAGGTGCTAGGGTTATGTCTCTTCACTTAGTAGGGATGACTTCTTCCGAGAGTGGTTAAAACCACTTTATAAACCCTAGTGGCCAACTTTACAAATACCACCATATAAATATGGTTTGACCAATCCACAAAACGGGATTTGGTCTTATACAAGACCTGACATGATCAATCCACAAAAGGGGATTTGATCTATAAGATAATAACTCAAATATAATTAGAATATTCTTCGAAGTTACAATATTTCAACACCACACTCAACACACTCAACCGAGAAGTAATGACTCGTATCATGTTGGTAACTAAAGAGATTATAAAGAAAACTAACTCCAATAAAATCTTTTAATACTCTAACTTTATGACAAAGTTGTTAAGATTTGGGTACCTTGGAAAGTGGTCCCCTTGTGGTTTTGAGTCTCTAACCACATGAGGGAAGTACGTTGGGACTATGTGCCTTGTACTTTATGTCTTGTTATCACTCAATTTGTACTTTGATAGAAGGGAAAAGGCAAACAAAGACAAATTGGCATAATGAGAGACTATCCTATCACTGTCACCTCAATAGGATGTATCTTTCTATTTACGGTGGTAGGCCTAGGGGAGACATCCTCGGTGACCTGGGGTTTTGAGAAGGAAAAGGATAAAGGTCAAGTAAAAGGTTCCCTCTCACAAGTCACCACTGATCATAAATTCCGGTTAAACAACCAATAAAGAAATAATAAACCAGAAGTGTACATGCCCAGAACAAAGCAACATAAAACTATATTTTGCAAGAGCACTTTTTGGTTAGTACTTCATATAATCAACGACTTTATCAATAAAAGCAATTGACTAATATATTGATGAAGCAACAAAGATGTATAGCAACAATAATCACAAGACAATACTTTACCATTAATGCCTTAGAAAAGCTTCAAAATGAGTAGGACTAATTAATCATCAATATCATAACACCAACATTCATCAGAAGAAAATAAGGCTATGCATTAGTCAATATTTTCAATCTCTTAGAGAAGCTTTAAATGCTACAAAATATGGTTGTAACTTAATTGAATAGCAACAACAATAAGGTTAGTAGATCAATCTAATCTAGGGTTAGAAGGTGATAGTAGTTTGTTCAAAGATTTAGATGTTTGAAGGTTGTGATCAAAACACTCAAGAGAGAGCTCTTAGACTAGTGCTTTCATAGGGAAAATGGAGTCAATAAGTGGCTGCAAGAATTGAAAGAGCAAGATGATAATAACAGAGCCAAAGACAAGAGGAATTGATGGATGAAGTGTTGGTAATTCAACTTTTCAACCACCAAACCATAGGGGAAAACGGCTACTAAAGTGTAGGTAACCCTAGGCCTTAGTAGGTTTTCCTCCTTCTTTAACTCAATGATAAAGTAAAATCGGCTAGGATGAAGAAAAAATGCTAGGGTGTTGCAATGGCAAGGCCCTAGCAATGGCTTCAATAAAACGACTCATTGGCACAATCTAGTAGGTAGATAGCAAATTAGAACAAGGACAAAAACATGTGCTTGATCCCTAGGGTTTAGGCTAGCAATTTCATAAATAATAACAAAATGCAAATTAAAACACCATAACCATTCAAGTAAGAGTAGACTTGCATAATTTTACTCACATTCACCAAGCATCATCAAGAAAAACCCTAGTTGTAGACTTTCCACCAAGAAAAATGCCAATTTCACCAAAAATAACCCTCCAAAAAGTGCACACTAGAATTTCAGTCCAAAACCCTAATGAGGGCCATAAATTTCAGACTCCACATAAGTGTGAGTGAAATATGATGAGAAAATGAGAGTTTTGACTCTCTAATTATACAATACCAATGACCTTTAATTTTACTTTAGGTCAAAAAAGGCCGACATGGGTAGTTTATATCAAAAATATTGTTTTACATTAAATGTCACAATTAAAACCCTAAATAAAGCATAAATGATGATTTCATTCCCTTTTAGGGTGACAGTAGGCCCTTTTAGGGAAACATTGGCCTCCTGGAGAAAAATGTTAGGCCTTATTGGGCCTTAGGAACCTGCCACACAGGCCACTTGACACACAACTGCCTCCCAAAACCTCCATAAGCACCGGATGACATCATGGGTGTCCTGGTTGACGTCATGGGCCTTCCAAGGACTACATCTTGGTGGAAAGGGCATAACCCCCCCTGGGTGTGGGTTTGCCAAGCTGCCTCTGGTGGAACGTCCACCTTTTCTTCGGTGCATTTCTATGATCTTTCTATGCCCCTTGCTGGGGTCTTAACATCCATCTGGTGGGTTTTCAGCCCCATGGAGGTCTGAACTAATCATCTCCACATGCATACCTGTCCATAAGGGTACTTTTCCATTGGGTATGGTCATGAAACATCAACAGATATGCCCTCCATGGGCACATAATTCACAGGGATCATAGCAATGTCAATCACATCTAATCATCAAGTTATTAAACATGTGCATACAACCCCCTTTACTCGAACAAGTTCTCAAAGACATTATACTAATCTACAAACTAAGTTTGGAGAAAACGCTAGGACGTCCTATTGGGCTAATGCTCATTGGATGTGGAATGTTTCCGGGAGAAATCAAATCTAAGCCATATGAGTGGATGAGGTGGTAAGGATGTCTGGGCAAAGGGTACAGTGATAGTAGGGAAATGTATGGCTTACCCATGGGTGCCTCTGTAGAGGGTGAGTTGCACCTGTCATGGATGCAAATGTTTCCAAGCCCATTCATTCCTTTTTTCTTTATTTTTTTTGTTTTTTTCTTCAAGAAGCTAGTTAGGGGACACTGCCCTAGCGTAGTGACCAGTGGTGGCAATGTTACCCACAAGAATTTCACGGATATAAGAAGGTTGGCTCATGATGAGACCCCCTTTCTCTTGGCTATGCCACCAAGAGACACTACTCTGGCGTGGTGACCAGCTACTGGTAGTGTCATACCGCTACATGCCCATGGACCTAATAGGATGGCTTGTGATGAGACCCCCTATCCTCTAACTAGGTCTTGTTTTACTATTTTTATGGGTCCTACTATCGCATAGTTTGTACTTGGAAGTAAAGTGAATGGTAAAAGAAGGAAAACTGATGTAACTGGAGACTACCCTATCACTATCACCTCAATAGGAAGTCTCTTTCTATTTAGGGTGGTAGGCCCAAGGGAGACGTCCCCGGTGACCTAGGGTTTTGAGAAGGAAAAGGTTTAAGGCTAAGTAAAAGTTTCCCTCTCACAAGTCACCACCGATTAGAAAGTCCGGCTAAACAACCAATAAAGATAATAATAACCAAAAATGTATCTACCCAGAACAAAGCAACAAGAAACTATATATTTGCAAGATCACTTGCTGGTTAGTACTTCATATAATTGGAAACTTTCTCAAATAAAGAAATTGACTGATAATATTGATGAAGCAAATCAATGACGTATAGTAGCAATAAGCACAATACGTTACTTCACAATAAATGCTTATAGGGAAAGGTCCTACGGCAACAAGTACACCCTCTAAGGGTTCATAAGTCACAGGGATCATAGCATGTAAATCACATCCAATAATTAAATTACCCAAACATGTTCATCAAACCCCCCTTAACCCAGAAAAATGCTCAAAGACGTTATGCAATTTGACAAGTTAGGTTTGGAGAAGGTCTCAGGGTGTGTTATTGGGCTAACCTTCCTTAAGTTTGGGGTGTTTCCTAGGTGGGAGCCAATCCAAGTCATGTAGGTGTATGAGGTGGCATGGGGTAAGTGTTTGGGCATGGGATGCAGTAATAACAAGGAAATGTAAGTCTCACTTGTGGGTGCCTTTGTAGAGGGCGAGCTGCACCTTGTTATAAATGTTACTGTTTCCTAGCCCATTCATTGCCTTTTAATCTTAGCTTTATTGTTTTTTGATCTTTTCCTTTTGTGCTTCAAGGGAATAGTCGAGGGACACTATCTTGGCTTGATGACCAAAGGTGACAGCATTATCCACAAATATTTCATGGAGATGAGAAGGTTGGCTCGTGATGAGACCCCCTTTCTCTTGGCTATGCCAGCAAGAGCCACTACCCTAGTTTGGTGACCAGATAGGTGGTAGTGTCATACCGCTACATTCCCATGGTCATAATCAAGGTTTTTGGGAGTGGGGAGCAGACTTATGAAGCGAGTGAGGGAGCGTTTTTTATATAATACATAAAAATATATATATATTGATGTATATATATATATAAAAAAAAACACGTAGAATGTCGAATCAATTGAAAAAAACATGAAAACATAGATATAAGATCATTTAACTAATTGATTAGTGATGAATCATGATCATTAAAGCATCAACGGTCAACCATTTAGTACACATATAACATTAATCATAAACATTTTTCATCAATAGATTGTAAAAGACATCAACCACAAAATGAAATAGAGTCTAGACTCTAGAGCATCATATTCATTACCAAAGAGTTGTAAGATGCATTGAATAGTTCAAACTTCAAAACTTCAAAATTCGAATTTCAAACTTCAAACTTCAAAGGTAAACTGTCATATAATGTTCAACTTCAAACTTCATAAGTTCATAAGTTCATTGTTTACAAAATAAGCCATAATAAAGAGTCAAGAATCAAGACTCAAGACAAAGTACTAAGTTCTAGAATCTAAAGGCTACTTCTAAACAAGAAACAAAAAAAGAGATCTAGTATATAGTAGCAAGTACTAAGTACTATTCTCTAAGTTTTTCTCTTTCCACGAGAAACTTCTAGTTTCTTATCTCGTAATCTTTGAAGAGAAGTAGGAACATGTGGAAGTGATCATGGAACAAGACCAACAGCTGAATGGCCCCCACGTGACAATGGACACTATGAAGATAAAGGTAAAATTGATGAATTTGGAACACCACTAGTGGATGGGGGTGGCATGTCTTCTCCAGGAATATGATCACCATCAAGATCACCCAAAATTTTCTCTTCCAAGCGTCTAAAACAATGGCTCCATCCTCTAGATTAGCCTCCTTTGGATTTTTGTCCCAAGTGATATCTCTTTTATTGTTATATAAAGCACTCTCCTCCCCTACATCACAATAATGCGACAACAACCTCAAGTTGTAATGCACATAAACCAAGCTTTCTGCCTGGTCTGCATTCAAGTTGTTTCTCTTTACACTGTGGATGAAGCTATAGGTGCTCCAACACCTCTCTGCAGAAGAGGTTTTAACAACTTGAGAAAGCACCTTCATCGCCAATTTATAAAAATTATTGGCAGAGGAGCCATACATGTTCCACCATTCGATAGAACCCATCCTGTCTCAATCTTTGGTTGCATGCAAGTTTCCAAAGACTCCATGCTCACTGATATATTTTCTCAATTCACTTCATACTTGAGCACACTCCTCTTCATCAGGTACCAACTTGTCAAATGAAAACATATATCCATTTTGCACCTCTGGATCTATGTGTGGTTTTCTCCTTTCCCCACCACCAGGTGCTAGTTGGGCCTGTTATCGCACAGTTTGAACCCGGATGTAATGGAAAGGTAAATGGAAGGCAAACTGACATAACTGGAGAATATCCTATCACTGTAACCTCAATAGGATAACTCTTTCTGTTTAGGGTGGTAGGCCCAAGGGAGACATCCTCGGTGACCTGGGGTTTTAAGAAGGCAAAGGTTTAAGGCTAAGTAAAAGTTTCCCCTTCACAAGTCACCACCGATCAGAAAGTCCGGCTAAACAACCAATAAAGATAAATAACAACTAGAAATGTACCTGCCCAGAACAAAGCAACAAGAAACTATATTTGCAAGGTCACTTGTTGGTTAGTACTTCAAATAATTGGACTTTCTCAAATAAGCAATTGACTAATATTATTGATGAAGCAATAAATGATGTATAATAGCAATGATCACTGTTATCCCCCACTTTTAGGGATAACTAGGAGATTATGTCTCGAGGCCAGATCGACTTAAGCATGGCCCTGGAGGGCCCATATTTTCTTCCTTTCAGCGCCTTCACTTTGTCAGTAGCAGTAGCATCCATCACCTCGGCTTGGTCCTGTATTAGAGATGGTTCTTGCTCCATGAGGTAATGAGTTTGGGTATCATGGTATGTGTCACTCTGATCCTCAAAACGTTTGAATATGTGTGTCTAGTTATTTTTGTTTCTAATGGGTGCTTGGATCTTATACTTATCCACTTGACCTTGTCTGGGGGGAATGACAGGATGCCCTAGCAAGTTTGTGCCCATAGGTTTTGAGTTGCCACTGGGGGGATTTCTGATAAGTCATCGTCCGCTCCTGTCATACTTAACATTTTCCATCTTAATTCCCGCTCATCCATCCAATTACATTGGTCCGGGCATTGGGTTGGCCAATCATTTAAGGGTTGCACCTTCCCTTGTGGGAAGAAAGGGATAAACGCCCATAAGCTAAAATCAAGATGGAAAAAGATAAAATCCTAGAAATAAAACCTCGAGATGCTTCGACCAGGGATCCTCGAGAAAGCAGTAAAAAGATTCTCAGCAAGAAACAAGAGGGACCCATAAAATAATAAAACAAGACCTAGTTAGAGGATAGGGGATCTCATCACAAGTCAGCCTATTAGGTCCATGGGTACCTAACAGTATGACACTACTAGTAGCTGGTTACCATGCCAGGGTAACCTGCTACTATCATTTGCGCCAGGGTAACCTGCTACTATCATCTGCGCCTGGATCCCATATAGATGTATCCAGACACGTGCTATGGTCATCCTGACTACTAAAGAGTGCATCCTCATCAATGCAGGCTAATCCTTGAAGTAAGTGCTCCATCAACCTGTCAGCGTCCACAACCTACTCAACTAATGGAGTCTCCAAAAATTGTGACTCAATCTCCTCATGCTGATCTGTATGTGTAAGGTCAACTGTCTGTACGTCCTGTATCTCCTCCTGGATCGGTGAATCTACATATATGTGGTGTGCATCCCTCACACAAGGCTGCTCAATCATATTTGACATGTCACTGTCCTCCTCATGTGACGTGGCTATCAGGGGTGTCTGGAAGGATGACATATGTGTCACGGCCATCATAGGAAGCTCACCATCTCTAGGTGCTAACACATGTCAATCCTCACTAGTGTCACCACTCTGTTGAGGTGTAAGGTCATCAATGGTATGTGAGATGTCTGCTGAGACACGGGTGTTATTGTCCTGTTCATCCAACTGTCTATCCACTACATAAGGGTCATTATCCTCGTCCAACGTGCTAGAATCATCAGTCTCTGTGCAAGAGTCACTATCACTAGACTCTGTGGTAGAGTCATTGTCACTAGCATCGGTGCGAGAGTCGCTATCATCATCAGACTGCTCTGAATCAACATCTATCGTTCCATCCTCACACACCTCATGATCATTGTCATAGTGTGCCTCACTACTGTGCTTCTGATCCTTACCCCTACACCTATGATCTAGTTCCCAAGGCACCTTGCAACTGTAGCAAGGTTGCGTGCTCCTACTGGGCGTGGGGTTTCTCTGTTCTTCCATCCATCTAGCTTCTTCTTTTCTCTTTTTAACTGCTATGATGATCCCATGTAAAATATCCTCTTTGCTCCAATGGGGATTTCTATAGGTTGCATACTGTGGGAAGGTTATTAGGGCCCTAGTTTCCTTGCTAAGCTGGAATATATTATCTCCAAGCATGTTATCTCAAAGGATATCTTATCCATTTCGTTCCAACTATCCATTTATCCCTACGAGAGACCCCTCAGGTTGGCAGGATTTAAGCTTTGATACCACTGTAATGATCCCAAGCCATTATGCCAGGATCATCACGGTTTTGGGTGTCTTTTTAAAACTTTTTATGGTTGTGGTATTTCGTCAAACACTTTGTTGGCCTACTTGTTTACATGTGTTTACTTGCAGGACAACCTCTTGATTTCGGCCTTAGGGTTTACTGATGTGTTATATATGTGTGTTGTAGCAAATAACAAGAAGATAGAACCATGGAACATACCTCAACCATATGCAATATGATAGACAAGCCAAAACATCTCAAATCTTCTTTTATTGATGAAATAGAAGAACCTGCTACAATGAAGATGCCAATCTGGAATGCTCAATAGATGGCTAAGAAGATAGACAATAGAGCTGCTACAAAAAGCTCCCGATAATACAAAATAAGCCTCCAAAGGCTAGATAAGAGATGAAGACCGATGCCAAGGTAGATCTGGGTTGTATGAAGTGCCAAACCCCTACTGGAAGATGCCACGTCCTGCTGGAACCCTGAATAGCCTCAATAATTTGGCCCTGCTGTCAAAGATGCCCAATCACCTCAAGAAATATGCCAAACAATAGATCGGGTGATGGAAAGAACAACCCAGGTGTCTGAATCTCCAAGATCCCTCTCAAACCCTATAGATCTGAACCTCCTCCACTGAATGGTGCGCCCCCCTGGATGCCTGAAACTCTAGATAAATCAACCTCACTCCTAGATGCCTCCAAATGCTCCACAAAATCACTAGAATGATAGATTGGGGCTTGGTTACCTCCTATTGTTTTCCTTATACACACTTGCAAATGTGAGCTAAGTCTGACTCACTTAGTGTGTCCTTGGAGGCATAATGCCTAGGTTCACAGCCCATGCTGTCACTTTGACCGGAACCTCTTCCGTCTAGGCTTACTCCAAGGGAAGCCAAAGGGGGTAGACCTTAGTTACTAGACGTGTTAGAGTTAGGTTTTAGGAGTTAATTTTAATTTGTTAAGGTTAGAGTGGATCTATTCCTAAGATGCTAAGGCAACCATGCAAGATGCAAGGGTTAGCATGAAAAGCAAGCCTTTTCCCTAGGTCAACTAAAACTAGTGCCNTTGGGCAAGGGGTCAACTATGTTAAAGGGTGTTTCATTACAAGTAGATTACAAGTTACTTACAAAATTACAAAAGAATAAATCCGACTATAGAATATCATATACAATTACTTACAAGATTTACAATTTAAAGAATGATAGATTACAACAACAAGCTAATCAATTATTTATTTGTGTTTGTGCAGGATATCAAAGCATTAAAGCATCATATTAACAATTCATCACAATCACGAGATCATCATCAATACATTATCATGAGCAATATCAACAACTTAAGAAGATTTAGAAGACTTAGCACAAGTGTTGTTAAGATTATCAAAGATGATCTACACTCTTAATTATTAAATCCCCCAAGTGTTCTATTAGGTGTGGTCTAGGGTTTAATTATTAGGCTTTCTTGAGATTTATCAAAGTTTTAATTAGCTTTCACTGAAGCCTCTTCCTCCTATTTCCAAATAGTCACTGGATGCTCAAGATAGTATGGCAACGAGTCCAACCCTAGCAGAACCAATCAGCCCAAAACAAGAGTACTTCGCAGAGAGGACACACACCTGGTGCTCCACGGGGCAGTCACCTGCCACTACCCTCCGTTCTTTTCGTCAAGCCCCATTTTAGATGGTGAATATGGTGGTCTAAGGTACCCTAAATAGTCTATTAAGTATATATAATGATTAGGTAGACTTTTAGGAGTATTTTAGAGTGTTTTGAGAGTTTTAAGACACTTTTAATGAGTGATTTAGTGACTTGGCCGAAACTCACTTTGGCCTTAAAGTTGAGTTGTTTAAACTCATGAATTGAAAGGCATTAACACATATATGCTATGTGAGTGCAAGTTATTAGATGCACAATTAGATAGCTTGTAAAAAAGAATAACAAATGAGAGCAAGGACAACTTGCCAAGCAATAGATCAACCACACTTATACCACATATGATAGCATTAAAAATGAGAGCATTAAGTGTGTAAAGAAAGAGAGATGTGTTGCTTACTTAACCACTTAGAAACAAGTTACTTTTAAGCATATGGCCAATCACATCAATGTTCTAGGCAATGAAGAAATAAACCATCAAATTCTAGAGTATTAAAATATTTAGGATTTGAGATCTAAGCATGTGTAAAGATAAGCACTTGAAAGAACTAAGCATGCATGAGATCTAACTTTGGTTGATCAAGAGGCCCAATAGGCTTATGCTAAGTAGTTATTAGGTGTTTGATCTAGATCTAGAACATAAATATCAAAACATTAAGCACTTAGATCTAAAACACAGTGAAGATTAACCTAACCTATTTGGGGTATTCCTCTCCCAACTAGGTAGGTGATTAGTTATTTTGTTTAATTTATATCACAATGACGTATATAGAAGTAAGCAACCACCAATGGAAGCAAGAAGATAAAAATGAAACAAGAAACCAAACAACAAGCCAAGCAATCAAGCTACCCACGTCCTACCTCAAAGAAGGCTCAAAAAGAATGAAGAAAGGCTAGATCCAAGCCACGTCCTATCTACCCAAGAGATCACAAGTGGGAGGAGGCCGTACCACCTCTCCTCCTACACTATGAGCTTCAACAAACAAGCAAAAAGGAGAAAAAAAAATGTACAAAAATGCTAGAAAATGAAAAGGAGGGTTGAGAGATAGCTACCAAACCCCTTGGAGGGCCCTTTAGTGTTGTGTGGATGTATTTGGGGCAGCCAAGACTCCTCTCAACCAGATCTGATGCCTGCAAAACCAGCAAGGTTTCCCTTGCTAGAAAGGCTACACACAACTCCACAAACTTGGAAAAACTTTGCCTTTTTAGGGCAAAATTTTTCTTTAGAAATTTTATGAAAAAGATTTAATTTTTGATGACCATAAGACTAAGTATGCTAGCTGAAATATGGGCTGCAATAGAAATATAATAAGAGGAAGCAATACTAGAATCTTGCTTGGAGTATATGTGAGTCTCAAAGAATAGACTTTTACTCAAGGCACATCTAATGAAACCCTTGAGGTTCAACCTGCAAAAACTCAATACAATAGCATGCATACAATGGA
>JASDQU011441018.1:8850-23457 GCA_032191745.1 Picea mariana
TATGGTATATTCGAGGATATTAACCTAGTTTTCATTGACACAATCTTAAAACTTCGATGTGTTATTATATTATCATCTGTAAACAAAACCCAGCCACCTAAAATAACTTGTTGATGGTCCATAAGGGTGCAAACTTCTATTGTTACAAAATTCTTTTTTATCTTGGGATGTTATCATGTTTCCTTACATCCAAAGAAGACAAGATCTTAGCCAATTATAAATGTGTTTAGGTCATACTTCAAGACCGTTGGCGCGTAGTGGGTAGACCTAGGATTCAACATTAATTTACCAACAAAACCCTCAGATATCAACCCTTTCGACATCACCCGCAAGCAAGTGAAGTCTCACCTGAGGCATCTATGGGGACTGCAGGAACCAAATTTTCATAGTGCCAAAGGGATGGGAGGAAGTCCTTTATAACCATTCTACTTATCATTCATTCATTATATCAGTTGCACAGAAACATAGTAACATGTGACATATTCATAATAACCAAACATACATTATGTGCGCACAATAAACAGACTATAAAGAAAACCATAACACAGAGACACCATGATTAACATGCTTCACACAAAAAGGGATACATCCACAATGACCATATTCTTATTATATTATTCAGAATCATCCATTACAAAATAGGCGCACTGCTCACATACATTATGCTTCAAACATACCCAACGCATACAAAATTCCCTAGTCATCCTCCTATGCGCATATCTGCTATCTATCTTGCTCAACTCGACTCTTCTTCATTACAAAACATACTCAAAAATCTCTCTCAAAAGATACATAATCATAGTTCTCCTTACCAAAACTACATCATCATAACTCTAGTTGCCCAAAAACGCTACTCTCTATCCCAAAACCCTTACATATTTATACAATTACAATAGGGCTTATCCCATATCGATGGACCCAAAATGCCTAATGACTCCAATGGTCTTCCTTATTTTGCGCATTGATTCCTGAATACGCGCCAACTACCTTTCCTTATTTTGCGCGTGATAATCCCTGGCTGACCTGTCCCGTGGTTTTCTCTCATGCAGTTCCCAAAACTGGTCCCAAAATCCTTGTCCCAACATGCCCCAACACTCACTTGTGGCTTGTCCAAGCCACTCAGTGCTTCTGTTGCACTCCCTTCCACGTCACAATGAAATTTTGGAGTGTGTCCTTCATGGTTGCGACCTTCTCCTCTGCCTCTGCTTCTTGTGCCAAGATCCCCTCTACTTTCTACATGGTAATGGGGTTCTTCAGTTTCTCTATGCTATTTTGCACTGCTTGCTTTACTATCCCTTGTGCAACCACAAGTTCTTCTGTTACCCGAAATGATTCCTCTTGTAGTGGATCAAGATTCTGCACGAGAGTCTGTTATTTAGCTCTCATTGGATTATATCGCAGTGTAGCTGGCTATTCTCAACTATTGCAACCATTTGTTTTGTTGTTGGCAAAGTGTTCATTGTTTCTTTAAACTTGTGCACTTTCTCCTGCACAGTCTGTAAACTTTGTTGTAGTGCTTATAGCTCTGCATTTTCCAACAACTGAGTCCACACTTGTGTACTCTCTTCATCTAGCTTTACACATTCCTCATCCAAGCTCTTAATGCTCTCCATGGTCATCATTGTTGTCTTCTCCTGTTGCTCCCTTTCTTCTAGTGGAGTACTCAGTGTTGTGTGATCTTCCAAGTCGACTATCTTTGCGCAAAATCCCTAAATGGCTTCGCTTATCTTTGTCACTTGTTCTTCCAAAGGAGTATTTACTTCCATGTATACCTATGGTATGTTTTTGTATACTTCCTGCACTACATGTTTAAACCTTTCTATTTTCTGCGTAGCCTTGTCGCATTCCAACATGATTTTTCTATACTCTATTTGTATTGTTGCATTGTCCTCAGTCATTTTGACCAACTCCGTAGCAGTCGATTCTACGTGGAACTGGATCTCCTGTGTAGAACTTTTCTATAATCTATGTAGCACGTTCAATAGTATCTGTGACAACACCAACTCAATGTGACTTAATTCTTGCGCGCTCTCTTACATTTATTTCATTGGGAACTCTATAGACCTTGTTGATATCTTCATGATCTGACGTTATGTTGATGTTGATGATGGTTGAGATGTCATCGATCGCGACTCTATTGTATTTGTTGTACACTCTATTTGTTATTCTTTTGTCGTTCACACTGGCGCTATTCTGGTTGCTTCCAAAATATGGCACAATGTGGCAATCTGTGCTTGCACATTCATGTGCATTTCCTCCTGTTTCTATGTAGCTCGCTAGAATTATTCTTCTCTAACTTCCTTCACTTGATCTCCAATCTTTTCCAAGTCATCCTTCATTAATTCTTGGATAGTTTCTTTCTTTTTTGCTCTCCTCTTCTTGTGTCTATGTGTTGATCAATCCTTAGGGTGCTATTTTCTATTTTCTCCAGTGGGTGATGTTGTTTCTTGAGTGTCGCCTGCACCATTCCCTTATTCTCCATGTTCCTATTCTTCTTCTTGTTCCTTCTCTTTTTCTTGTTCTTGCTCTTGTTATTAGTCCTGCTCTTGGTGTTGTGTCTTTGTTTGCATTGTTTCTAGGACTGGGATTTTCCACTCTTCTTCCTTGTCATTCACAATCAAACTGACATCCTACTCTATCACTCTCTAGTTGGTCGGAAACCATTGTTGATATGGATCCCTCTTTGCTTGAATATACACATGGTCTGGTCCTGCTTTAAATCATGCAATGTCTCTGTACACTTCAATCGTTTGAGGGAGAATGTGTGGTGTGTTTTCAATACATTGCTGGATTTTCTCCTTGTAAATGTAAAAAGTGACATTATTATCCATTTGTCTGTTCTTGTGCACAATATGCCACAAGGAAGCGTACCTTGCTGCTAGGCATGGTTTCTGCGTACCTTCCAAGAACTGTGTTTCTTCTAGATCCCTCTAATCAACTAATGCAATCAATATTAATAACCATGCATAATGAAACTTTGTACCTTTTTCTTACACTTCCCTCCAGTCAATCAAAAACTGGTTGACTAGAAATGTTGCCAGTTCATCTGTACTCCTGCTGCACACTTCTCTACTGCTGCTATTACTCCTGTTAACACTTGGTCTCTATGACATTTTATAAGTAATTTACAAACCAATATCTGTGTCATAAATATGACTATGTCATCATTGATTCTCACAACGTCTAATCTGTGTGCTACTCTATGCGTGCCACGTTTGTCCTTCATTCTTTCAACTAGTTCTTTCTCCTTAACTTTATCCGTGAATAAGGGTAGTGGGTATTCTTCTGCTAACTACAATCCTATAATCCATACAATACGTTGTGTGTCAATTGACACATAGAACACCTCTGTGGACATAAATTAATAATAACTTCATGCAATTGTTGATATATGCACTTCTGCCAAAATGTGGGATCTCCAACAGGTTCAATATGCATGTTCGTTGTAGTCCTGTTTCCCACTCCTGTAGCTTGACTCTGAGTAGGAGTGAGTATGGGTTGAGTTTCATGCACAGATAATTATGTGGTGCTAACTCTAGAAACTTCTTCATATTTTCCAAATCATGGTATGAAAACTTCAGATTCCCTACTGTGCCCAACAGGTCTCCCTCAATGCTGACCTCAAGTGGAATATATGGTGCAATAAGGTCATACTTCAACTCCTTGGGTAGGTTCACTAGCTTTGTTGTTGGTTTCGTTGGCGACACATATTCCCTTGGAAAGTTCACTGGATCAGACGCCTCTACGCTCGTGGCTCCTCCCTATGCCAGTATATATGTCTTCCTAGTGCATTGTTTCTTCATCTACGATGTGGATTCTCCTAACTTTGGTGGCACCATGGCTCTTTGCAACTAACTCAGATTTCTCTAAAACTTACTCGACCCTCTATACAACTCACTTGGCTTGACTCTTTGTTCTCTTCAAATGTGTAAATAACAATAACCCTTCCTCGTCTTCCCTCGTCTGCTTTTATATTTTTTTTCCATCTCTTATATTCCTCTTTGTGCCCAAACTCGAAGTCCCATATGATTTTATTCACATTCAATTCTCATTCGTATTCTGTATTAATTTCATATTTTACGATAGATCGTGGTCTAGATTTTCTAGCCTGTCAAAATCTCATCATTGCTTCTCATTTATGACTATGCATTTCCGTCGTCTCGCCATCAAGTTTTTTCTTTAACACTTTTCCCATCATCTATGCAGGTCTTTTATCTGAGCTTTCTTTGTGCGCAATCCAATTCTCCTTTCTACGTGCAATTCAATCCTTTGTCTTTCCTGTGTGCCTTCCTCTTTCTTTCTTCATTTCCATGACATTTTATTGTTCACATCTCTTTCTTCTTATTTGACTCTTTTAACAATTGCCAATTTAGAACTATAATATAGGTACTATGGTACAAATACTGTGCAATCAGGCTAGTGCATGGAAAGATGGTTGTCCCTATACAATTTCAGTTGACTTCATTTTACCAGTCCTTCCATGATTTCCCCATTCAAATTATCCAACTAAATGACACCTGCTTGTGTCACAAACATTATCACATATAGACCCAACTAGTGCATTTGAAACTTCTTAGGGTGCTGCACAAACTTCTTGTCATAGAGAAAAAATAGATCTCCCGTCTGGAATTTCTTCTGTTTAATATGTCTATCATGCGATGCATTTTTGCGTGCTTTCTGAACCTGCTAATGAAATCATACGATGGAGCGATTTTCCTCCAGTTCCATTAGCTCTGATAGTCTTTTCTCTATTGCGCCAGAATTCATGAGTTCTGTCAGCGTGACAATGTGTATAATCGACAGAATGAACTCCATGGGAATAATTGCTTCCTAGCCATATCCTAATCGGAAGGGTGTTTGTCCTGTCAACTTCTTACATGTGGTTCAATATGCCCATAGTACTGCAGGAATACTTAGGTCCCAATCATCTCTATTTACATCACATATCTTTGTTAGTGCATATTCTAGGATCTTGTTAAATGCTTCCATTGTTTTGTTCATCTAAGGATGATAAGGTGTGCTCTTTTGGTGATGAATATGAAATTATTCTATAAAAGAAACAATATTCTTATTCAAAAAATGGGTCCCCTGATCACTCATATGGATTCTCAGACCTCCAAACCTCGTAACAACATTCTCAAATAGAAACCGCACAATAGTTTCTGAGATGCAATCTCTGACAGGTTCTGCTTTAGCCCATCGGGTCAAGTAATCTGTCGCAGTGATAATATATCTCTCTCCTAACCTTTTTGTTGGTGGGTTAATCGGCCCAATGAAAACAACTGCCCATTTATCAAAAACCTGCAACATAACTTGTGGTATTAAAGGCATCTTGTCTCTTCTGGATGGCTTCCCAACTCGCCGACATACATCACAGGTCTGAAATAATTCCTTAGCATCCTTATGACGGGTGGGCCACCAAATTCCTACGCATAAAATTTTCTAATTCGTCGCTTTCCTTACATAGTGGCCTCCTACAATTCCTTCATATGCCTATGATAATATCATAGGTCTCTCGTGCTCCAATACACATAGTCAAAGAATACCATCTACACCTAACTTATACAAATTCCCTGCTATAAGCTAATAATATGTTGCCTTTACTACTAATTGCTTCATCTACACAAATGTAAAGTCGGGTGAGGCTACTCCTATGCTCAAGAATTGGACAATATCTGCAAAGAAATCATCGACAATCTGTACTGCGAACAAGTGTGCATCTAGTAGACTATCATCCACATTTTTGGCATCTTCACCCGATAGTATGCACGACAAATGGTCGGGTCCTATATCAAATTCTCCTAGTTTCACAATCACTTCAAAATCACACTCTTGAAATAATAACAACCATCTACATATTCTCACTCCCAACACTAGCTTATTGACTAAATATATTAGCACAGAATGATCCATGGAGACACACATTTTCACAACTCCCTCCACATTTCATGGACCCACCATTGGCAATCATGATTTGGAAATTATTGACTGCACGGATATAGCAATTAGTTTCTTGGACAATGCAGTGATGAATAAAATTATGGGTTCTTACACTATCAACAAGAAAGATGGCATTCCTATGCCTCATGTAGCCAATTAGTTTGAGGGTTTGGGGAACAGAGAAGCCAGTGAGAGAATTTAGGGAAATGACCGGTTCTACTCCGGGAGGGTCTGAGGGAGGGGTTATGTCGATGGGTTTAGGCGATTCAGACATAAGGGGAGCTTCAACATCCTCTTCCAAAACATCCTCCGAGATGGCCATAACAATATTTTGTTCGTTACACTTGTGTCCTAGAAATATGTGTCATCACAATTATAACAAAGGTCTTTGAGTTGGCGTTCAACCATTTAGGCCCTGGTCAATTTTTGGATCTTTAGTGGAGTAGAAGGAGGAGTGGGATTTACTGGTTTAGTGCAAGGAATAAAGGAGGGTTTTCAGTTTTTAGAAGAGACAACCTGTTGTACTTCCTTAGCTTGTTTAGTAGCCTCCACCCAACTCTGAGGCTGAGCCATGAGGACATGGGCACAAATCTCATCCTTGAGGCCACTGATAAAACATTCTCAGAAAAAAGCATCAGACATGCCCTCTGTATGAAAATCCAGTCGCTCAAAAGTAGCTATAAAGTCTTCCACTATGCCATAGTGTTTCAACTTTTTCAAACAGCCTAAATGGTTGGTGTTAGTGTCAAAGCATTCATAAAGATCTGCCACAAAGTGTGTCCAAGCAACATACCCTTGACAAGAAGTTTTTCTCCATTGCCACCATTGCCAATGTTCATGATCTAGATGGAGAACACCATACCAGAGTTTGTCTAAGTCATTTGTAATGTCGTACAAAGAGAAATAATGTTCCATTTGAGTTACCCAACCAGTGGGGTCTGAGCCATCAAATTTGGTCACATCCACTCGTGGAAAGCGTAGGTCACGCTGAAAGTGATGGGGCTGAAAATTATGGGAATGAGAGGAAGTTTCAGCTTCGGCATGCAAAGGTGGGTCAAATAAAGGGGGATCTACAGGAATATGCAGCTTGGTGCAGATAATCGACGCGACAAATTCAAGTTGGGTAGTAATTTCTTGTTTGAGGTCTTTTTTGAGTTGTGCGATTGAGGTGGCGATGGAGGAATGCATGTTTTTATTGATGGTGGAAATATTGGCACTGAGTTGTCTCACTTCTTGTTGGGTCTCTGTGAAATTAGATTTCAAGGTATTGAAGCGAGCTTCCAAGTCTTAGTTATGGGTATGGGCCATGATGACGAGGGAATCGAAAAGGGGTAGGTGGGGTCAAAACTTTTGCTAAAAAATGATAGGTATGAATGTGATAAGGGCTAAGAGATAAATCCAATGGAATAGGTCTCAAATAACGGTGCAAAAAATTCTAGACTCTGAAGAATGCTGCAGTGATGAAATTCCCAAATGCCTAACCAGGAAGAAATGTGTTGTGATTTGGAAACTCGAACACAGTTGCGCGGCAATAGATCTTGTCTGTTTTGTTTTTTTGTTTCCATCCCCAAGGGTTAGGTATTCAAGGGTTCTACAGACAAGGGTTTACCCTGTGCTATATCTCTCTGATATACGTGCGGGGTCCAACAATAGTAATCGGCCCAATATCTCAGGGCACCAACTAAGGAGGCTAGACCATGCCCTTAGTCGTACTACCCGACTACCCAGGTACTAGAGAGTATCTTCCCGAGTGTTGTTTTTGGTGGCACTATAGCAGTCAGGCGACCGATCGATTTATCTAAAGAGGGCTTCAGGGAATCTAGGCCGATCCGTATACAGGTGTTTTCTGATGTGCTACCACTCGAAGGGGTACCAACAAGGGTTACAAGGGTGGCCAATAGATGTGTGTTTAAGTACCACTTGTATTTCCTGTGTGTATGAATCCCTGACCGTGGGTTTATGCGTGTAACGATAGATCTCTGTAGCTTAAAAACGCCATAATTTGTCTCTACCCTGAAAAAAATTTAACCCACAATTTTCTACCGAGGAAAGTGCTCTGATACCACTTGTAATATTCTATATATAAAAAAGTATGCAGAACATTAATAAAATGCTAGAAATGGAAGATGAACAACAATATAACAAGAACAACACCAGAATAATACCAAAATGATATGAGAATAACACGAGAAAGAGCACTTTGATTACTGAGAGCAATGTTCACTTGCCTCTTCAAGGGGGCAACCTCCGGCAGAGCAGAGCTCTATTACAATAATATCCAAGACAACAGTTCTCATACCCTCGACTCCTATTTATACTAAATATGTCTATCAAAAGAACCATCTAGAGGAAGATCCTTCTAGAAGCAGAAGCTTCTATTAGGTATTCTTACATTCGACTTATTCTTCCTTATTGCTAGGCCTTATTAATATTAACCTTTATTACATCGGAATATATTATTCTACCTACATGAGGGGTTAGGTCCCTAACACTGCCCTTGGTGGTCCTTGACATGTATTGTTGCAAAGTTATATATAAAGTGATGTGTGTGTAATGGAAGAGGGGTAAAGGGTGGGGGCTAGGCCCCAGCCCATGATCATTTGCAAACCCTATAACCCAGCTCTTATACATTGGCGCGTGCATTTTGTTATAGGTATAGCTCCAGAGCATTACACCACCATACGACCATATTACCGTGTGACCCAGATGCAAACAGTTGGCATAGATTTCAGTGGTTAGTGTCGGTCGTTTAGGCTAGCCCGCTGACCAGGGCGTGGAACCAATGACTAGACCAGGGGCTAGAACTAACTTACAATGGGTGCGTGGAAGGTAAGCCCGAGGCCACATGGGTCCGAGCAATATGATTAGAGCTAGAATCGGAGGGGGGCCAGCACACAATTGCTAGCGCTTGGCCACATGGAGCGCATACATATGCTCAAGGTCTTGGGGATAAGGGGTTTCTCCCTAATATTAACCAGTTTTGGGTTTTTAAACATTATAATAAAGATTTTATTGATTTTCTCAGTAGTTTTGAGAGATATTGGTCATTTTTGGAGGATCTTGGGCCCTTTTTTAGGCCAGATCTTGGGGGGAAGTTGGGAATTTGTTACCCACTTCAATCCTATATAAAACATAGGTTCTTGAAGCCATGGAGGGAAGTTAAGAACAGGAAAATGCTGAAGGATTGATGAGCTAAAGCCATTTTTATGCAGGGAAGCCATTGAGGAGAGCACCTTTGCGGGCCATTTCTGGGAGCTTCGTTCATCTATTTTCAGTGCCGTCATTTTTGTTGGGTTCTTGAGATTTGGTAGAACACGACCAGATTAATTTGTAATCCTTTTGGCACTATTAGGATGTACTTTTAAAGCTTTGAATAGAAATAAGAAAGCCTCACCCACTGAGACAAAGGCCCAGAGACGTAGGCGAGATTATCGAACTCCATTATCAACTTCTCTTGTTATGGTTTGTTGTTTCATTATGCTTACTTTCATATCTGTATATGTTTATATGGCTGCCATGTTTCTTCATTAATTATTCCTCTTTCATCAGTTTTCCTAAATGGTTAATTAATTCATGCTTTAAAACTCAACCATTTTCGTTAAAATATCTTTTTGGATCAGCAAGGTATGGAATATATTTGTGAGCTCTAGCACTACTTGGTCTCTTTCCTGCCTTAGTGTGGTCCATTTTGTATACAAGTCGTCATAACTTCCGATAGGGTAGTATTGTTCCTTAATAAGATCCTCGGAGGACTCCTAGGTGACCGCGACTGTAAATAATGAGGGTTCCTCTGTTTCCTTTTGCTCACATAAAGTCTCCTACCAATATTTGACATGGGGAATGACTTTGAGGAGTGCAAAAGTAATCTTTTCTCTATTCGAAAAGTTATGGACAGAAAAATACCCTTCTAGCAAATTCAACCATTTGTCTATAGCATCTGCGTCTAGCTAACCTTCAAATATAGGAATATCAAAGTTGATTTGTACCTTGAAGGGGGCGATGCCTCTGCTCAAGGAATATGTGTCGCCTGTTGGTAATCACCGGAGGATTTGCGCAAAACTATCCATCATTGTGTTCCTCTATTGCGTGAGGGATTCCTCGAGAAACATTTTGAAAGGATCTACTGTCCCATCGTCTTTCTTTTCTCCCTCCATGAGAGGTCGCTTGGGCGTGTGAGAGTCTTTTTCCTCAAGAGAAACAAGCTCGAGACCCAACTCTTTGTACCCTGACCTTGTCGGGGACATGCATTAAGAACAAGGAGAAGACCACTCTGATACCACTGATCCAGATTTTATGAGAAGAACGAAATGAACCTAGATTATTATTATTTTTAACACAGAAACACAACGGATAATAACATAGATACAGTAAAACTGGCTTCTATTCAATAAAGAAATATGTTGAAACTGTAAAACGCAGATTGAAAACAAGTTTGCAAGAATGGTGGCGGCTTATCTCTGAGAAGAGATGTGATGATTGTGCTCATTAGCAAGAACATGGTTACAATAAGGCTCTCCAATCCTTTTTTACAATAAACAAGAATTCCAAAATGCTAGACATCCAAAAACCTAACCCTAGGAGATAAAGCGCCAAAAGTCATGTGGGCCCCATTGGGGTAAGTTAGTACATCAACTTCCCGGGGTAGTAACTTTTTCATACGATCTTCATTTTAGGCGCACGATAGCCCGTTGGAAAGGTCTATCTGAGGAATACACATGTTTCCATCAAACTCTGTTTTGGTCCACAGTATAATTGTGACGAGCCCAAAAAATGTTGTTTAGGGCCTCAAAACGGCCCTGGAAGTCGGGGACCCAAAAACTAGGAAAAAACTACCAAACTGGAAAACTACCAAAATGAGCCAGTTGGAATAGGTGTGAGGCCACCAACATCCATTTGGATCAGAAGGTTAGTGGTGGAATTTGGTAGCTACAATGCATAGGGAAGTGATTATATTTGAGAACCAAATTCCTCATCATTGGTTATTTTGGCCATCAAATATGATTAAAAAACACCTTACCTTCCCATCATCGAACACATAAAATATGCTTAAATATGTTTTATTATACGGTCCAAACCATCCAAACCATCACATTAACAAGTGATAACAGTTTCCAAATTCCAACACTGGCTAGTGTTCACCTCCCCCCATAGACAATGAGTTCCATTTATGCAGTGTATATTGGGCCAGGCCCCCCATGCTTCAGGGTTTGTGCCCAAACCTATGCCCCACAAGAACTTTGTCTTAAAGCATGTCAACCACAACTGCAAACATGGTTTGAAAGTATTAGGTATATGTTTTGAAATTATTGAGAGATGACTAAGTGTTATTAGTGTAAACACATATTCCAGTCTTGTCCAAATACATAATGCCTATTAAAACGTAGATGGCAGAGTTGTCCTACCATGCATGTTTTTACCAACCCTTTGCACCTATGTCTTAGTTATGGAAAATTGTGATGATGTATCCTTGTAAAAAAATCATTGTGATTCTTGATTACCTTTTAATGGAGTATTGACTATATGTGCTTGTAAGAAATCCAAGAAAATTAGTAGATTGATTATCTTTGTTATTGAAGGTGTTAATTTTGTATGTTTATAATAAAATCCAAGAGAATTGATGTGATACTTAAATGTCTTATAACATAAGTGTTGAATGGATGTGAGATGTGAATTGGTAAGAAATACAAAACATATGCATGATGTTTAAAGTATTATGATGAAAATGTTGATTATTTGTTATTCTAATAAATAAATAATATAACACATAATTACTTTAGTACATTAAAACCAAGTTTAGAAATAATACATGGATATTTTGTTATGTTATATGCTTCAAGATATTGTATGCTTCTTTATTCTATGAAAGGATTCTATGAAAGGGTAAAAGAAGATATACATAAAATATGTAAAATAATAAAAGTTAATATTATTTTTAACAAACTCATTATATTCGGAATAAATCTGGATGAAGGTGCATAGTGGTGCCTAGAATAAAAACGTTATAGTTCCCTTTATTAAAGCCAAGGATATTATTAACCTTCAGACATTCATAGCCGCTTTATTACAAGCCATTTTGTTAATTCTCGGTCCCCAAGGTGAATAAGTGGAAGAATTCTATACTAGATTGTATTTGAGGTTTGATCTACGAAAATAATGAGTAAGAAAATACCCACATTGAATTGGTTAGGACACATGGTCTCTCTTTTCTTAATCATATTCATTACGTCCGGATTAAATCAATCCAGACTATGACCTTATTATTACGATTTCGATTTTTATTTTATTTTATTTTTTATTATTGATTTCACATTTAACATTATATATATAATTAATTAATTATTTTATTGAATGTGGAACTACAATAAAGTGAAATGATAAAGGTATATATATAATTAATTAATTAATTAATTATTGGTTTTAAAATTTTACATGAATGTGGACCTACAATAAAGTGAAATGATAAAGGTGTTGACGTAAAGATATAAAGTAACAAGGAGAGAAAGAAATTTAAATCTGGATTGGATATTTTTTCAATATTTTTAATTTTATGAGAATATGGGTATCACAAATTGTTTAAGAATTAAATTGGGAATATATAAGTCTATAATGGTGCAAATATTTATAATTTTATTTTATTTGTTTAGTGGTAATTCTCTAGCTATTTTTGCACATGAGTATAAATGTTAAGATGGAGAAAATGAATTAATGCTGAAACAAACAGAGAAGAGTAAAAGAGTACTAGGATTTATTATAAAAGTGAAGTCCCACTTGTGAAATTGGGTTTTTATTGTATATTTTTTTCTCATGAAAAAGACAAGTTTAAAGTTATTTTTTGATTTTTGATTTGAATATCTTTTTGAAGGATTATTTTTACTGATTAAATACAAGAAGAAATTGATTCATAATCAATTTATGCTATTGATTTTTATTTTTTTTCCAATTGTTTATATTTTACTTATTCATGCACTTATTCATTTATGTGAATTGTTTGTGTTTGTATAATACTATTTATTGGTTATGAACGTGATTGCACAGACATATTCAATATCATTTTTATGCAATTGAATATGCATGAGGCTGTTGAATAACAAGTTGCCAGCTGTTGAATGTGCAATGACTGAACAAGTTGCCCGTTGTTGGATGTACACAGGAATGAACAAGGTTGGGAAGAATCTGTTTATTATTGTTGATTTTACATATGGTGTGAAATTGTTTAACTTACGCAGTTCCAAGCAACTTATATACTTATATAATATCAATACATAGATTATGGACATAGACCAACTACTTTATTCATTATAGTTGTACTACAATACATAACTATGATTAGCATATTATCTTGATTTTGGAATGAAACATTTAATGTATAATGTGAAAAGTAAAAATTAAGGATATGGACTAAAGCCCAAAGAGTAAGGCAGCAGATGGTCATCTAATACATAAAGTAATAGAGGCAAAGGATGTTCATCAATGTAGATTTTCCATTGTGGGCAAAACATTTGTTTAGTGTTCATAAATTGTGTGAAGCCACACCAACATATAGAGTGGAGTTGGGTAGTGTATTTCATCATGCCTTTGTATAGATGGTTTAGAACTATAATGAAAATAAGAATGATGAAAATGGATTGAAAGGAAAATTGAAATGTTGAAATTTTCGTTGTTTCAACTTTACTTTACTTCTCACCATTCATAAGAATCCTTGCAAACTCAACATGACATCCTGAGCAACTAGACAAGGAAAGGTAAGAACATACTACCAGTGTAGATAATGGGTGGAAAGAGTACAGGTGGTAAGTTGGTGGTAAGTCAACAATATAACCAAGTCAATGGGAAGACTGAAATCATAAATGAGTAATCTTTCACCGTTTTAATCTCCCATTCACTATTCCATAAAAAACTATTCTTGAGATTTTATGTTTTGTTGACTCTGTTATACAAAACACAATTTAATAATTTAAATATTAATAAGATAGAGTAGAATTACAAATTTTAATTTTAATATTTAAAATTATATGTAAGTTATTTTATATTTTATATAATTTAATATTTAATAAATTCATATATTATGTTAATATTTACTTATTTAATAAATTTATTTAAAACATAGCTATGCTGTTTTGTTTTTCTAAAATATTTTTCAAATTGTAACATACCATTCCGTAGTCATAGACCAACAATCTTCTGAATTAAAAATAGTAGTGCTATACTAATCATGATTGTGAGCATGACAAATCACTTTTCCAGAATAAAAAGTCATAATAACACCTAAGAAACATGACCCAAGTAAGCATAATTTCCCCAACTTTAATCACCAGAGCACTATGTGCTTTGTTTTTTTTTTTTGACTATAACGATTAGAGGAATTATATTAATGGTGGCAAAGCCACAGATCGGTTACAAATGGTAGGGCTACACAGAGCTGCTGCCTACATAAGCTGAGAGACAATGCTAAAATTGCTAGAATCCTGGAAACATTACTCAGAATACATCTTGTTGATAGCTATTTCAACGAGCCAGAGCGGCTTCGTGTCATTACATCTTCCCGCTGATAGACGTTTTTTTTCCTTTTGGTGACTACCTGCCATTCATTGCTTTGACCCTGGTTATGAATTTCCGGCTGAGCTTGCACTTCTTCTGCCTCAGCAATATCGGCCCAGCTTGAGACTT
>JASDQU011441019.1:0-12985 GCA_032191745.1 Picea mariana
ACGTTGCATCTTCCAGGATTAATAATTACTTCAAAAGAGAATTCCTGAAATAGTAGCAACCATCTACAAATTCTCCCTTCTAATGTAGGTTTGTTAACTAGATATTTCATTTCAAAATGATCAGTAAAGAACTTGAAATGAGAACCTAACAAATAATGTCTAAATTTATGCAAAGCATAAATCATGGCTAAACTCTCCCTTTCTGTCGTTATGTAGTTGCGATCAACTTGTGACAACTTCTTGCTCGCAAAATAGATAGGATGATCCATGCCTCCATCTCTAGGTTGCACTAAGATAGCTCCTAAGTAAATACATGAAGCATCTACGTGGACGTGAAATTCATTTTCCCAGTTTGGGAATATCAGAATCGGTGTTGTGATGAGTTTCTGCTTTAGGATCTAGAATTCTTTGTCACATTCTAGGGTCCATTGGAACATTTTGGCCTTTTTCAATAGATTTTCCAGAGGTGCAGTGATGTTTGCATATCTTCTGATGAACCTTCGATAATACCCTGTGTGTCCCAACATGGAGCGCAACTGCTTAGCGCTTGTAGGTGGTGGCATGTTCACAATAACCACAACTTTGGATGGGTCTACCAATACTCCCTCTCGACATATTATGTGGCCCAAAAAATTTCCATGTGGTACGCAGAAGATACACTTTCTGAGGTTCAATGATATCTGCAATTCTCTGCATTTGTCAAACATCAAATGTAACAACGCTACATGTTCCTTGAGAAAACTATATATCGTCCAATCATCCATATAAAATTCTATAAACTTGTGAATAAACTCTCTGAAATTTTCTATTACAATTCTGTAGAAAACTGCAAGGGCATTCTTTAAGCCAAATGGCATCACATTATATGCGAAAGATCCCCATTATGTTATGAATCTGGTCTAATTTTTGTCCTCTTCAACAATCCTTACTTGGTGGTACCCTAAAAAGCCATCTGTCAATGAGTACACTTCATTCCCCGCAACTTGTTCTAGCACCTCATCAGTAAAAGGTGTTAAGAAAGGGTCATGCACACAGGCAGAGTTAAGGCTTCTATAGTGATGCAGCCCCCCTAGCTCGGCAGGGTCTGTCANCTTTTCTTCTAGGTCAGATCGACCCTTCGGGCTCCTGATTGAACCCAAAACAATTTTAAATAAGCCCCTTTCTTCTTTAGGCGTGGTTCTTGTGATACCCGCACCCTCCTGTCTGCATTCTCTGGGCACTCTTCAATTTGCGGGCTCTAGCCCCTTTTCACTAGCCCCTTCCTACATATTCCCCTGGGGTATGAGATTATGTAAATATGTGATTATGGGCACAGAAAAGAGTTCTTTTAGACAACCCTCTTTTCACCCTGCAATTCACCTCCATCTACCATGTATCCCTTTGTTAAAACCATGGTTGAAATTACGACCCGCTCAAGGAAAATTAATGTCTGAGCATGTCCTGGCCCCGCAATCCTTCTTGTTCATCGATCTCTTTCACCTTGGCAATGATCCGTGATCAACTATTGTGATTTATCCTCCTATTCCTACCTTCTTTCCTCCTTCCATGTGCAATCCCAAATCTCCACGATCTATCAACGTGTAGCTCCCTCCAAATCAACGGCTCCTATTGATTCTGGGTTTCCAGCCTTTAGTAGTTTCAAATCTCAAATATCCTCTTTCCTCCGCAGGACAATCTTCTAGAGTGGAAGATCTTTTGACACCTATCCCTTTTAATATGAGGTCAGGATCTCCTTCGTGAATCCAACCTTCGAGAATCTCAATTCTCAAACCTTTTCTACCTATGATTGGGTATCTTCCGGAGTGGAATATCTCTCGACGCATCTCTCCCCAATCAATGGCTATGCTCCCGCTTCGGGACTTTGGTATCCTCAACCGGATCAACGGTCCTACGATTCCCTCCTCGATCAATGATTGAGATCTCCTCCAGGTCTTCGGACTTTTTTCCCCCTCCACTTTCCTATGGAGTTATGGATCTGGCATCGTGTGTCCACCTTTACATCAATGGTTGTCGTCACTTCCTCGCCTTCCCCCATATGTCAAACCTATGGAGTTGCTTAATCCACTGACACGTGTCCACCCTGGATCAACGACTTCGATCCCTTCACATCTTCCCTGATTTAACGAATATGAATTACTTTGGGCTATACCTGAAGTTCATAGATTTTCACCACGTCTCCTCTAGATCGAACGACCCAGATTCACTTTGGGTCTTTGGGTTTTGGAAGTTTCAACTTCCAACCAAAACTCAAATGTGACTTACCCNCTCTTCGACTATTCAGGCTTCAGGAGTCTCAACTCCTATGCACTCGCTCCTCCCAGAGTGCTTTCACCCTAAACTCTGACCTTCCACCACCTGTCACCCTCGACGATGGACGGTCCCTACTCACTTCAAGACTCTGGGACTTTGACCAATCCACTTTCTTATGCACACATAAGATTTAATGTTCATGCACTTTACCTTAGATTGGACAGTTGTCGATCCTCTGCACTCATATCCAATGGATGGGATTTGTTCTCCTCCCCTAGCTCTCCTTGGTTCACTGGATGTATATCTGATGGTCTAGGCTCCTTCCTACAACCAATATGATGGTTTTTGTCGCTCCTCCTGAGATTTTGACTCCTTCCGCCTTGGAAAATTTCTCAGTCTTCAAAGATTTTGGTTTTTGATCTTTCACCTTGCAAACCCGATTGTCTGGGTCTCGCTTGTGCTCTTAAACACGTTATCTCTTCTAATATTTTGGACTTAGTGTAAGTCTGACTCCTACGCACACCTTAAGTTATCTCTTTTAAGATTTTTGATTTACTCATTCTCTTAAGGGTATCGGCCCTTATTTTTCCTTTCAAAGGAAAACTTTGTGCCCTCCTGGTGACCTCTCACTCAAAGCACACATTGTTGAGTGTTTCCTACAAAGTGTTCAACAACTCTGTGAGTATCTTCTTATGATACTCTTTTCTTCTGAACTTGACAAAGAGTTCTCTCTGTGCACACTGACACCCACTCGATGACCACCTGGAAGAGCTCTACAGAGTTCTCAGTAACTCTGGTTCCCTCTAAACTCAATACACAGTTATGCATGTGCACTCCTTGCACTTCCACTGACGAAGATTCAATGGTATCTCTCCTAAGATTCTCTGAGGTTAACTCACCTCTATCAAAGAACTCTTTGCAAACAATGTGCACTCCTTGCACTCAAAACTCAAAGAAGAGAAACAATTGAAACTTATACAATACTTCACCAGTTCATACATTCAAAACATAATCATGAATACAAATACATAAACATACCATGTGCAGGAAAAACTGCTTTTCTATTATCTTTGTATATCTATACAGATGTTTACAAAAATTGGACTGTGACAGAGTCCCAGTTCTCTCAAGCTCTCTCCAAGAACTATTCTACCTCCTATCCTAACTCTAACATGAGTTCTTCTTCTAAGACCTTTTTACCAACATCCCTCTTTCTTTCTCTCTCTCTCATTTTTACAAAAGTGGGCTCTACGAGCTTATCGTTTTCACCGCCTTAGTGCCATCACTATCTCAATTATGACACCATACTCCTACGGCTTCATTACATTAATGAAAAGTCCAGACCTGACTCAGACCTAGACCTACTTACAAGCAACCATTAAGGCAACCCTATTCACTACCTGTACAAAGGTATGGCTTGGTTCTTACAGCCTTACAAAACAAATCCCCATGGGATCAGATTTTGAATTTAAAAAATGAGAGGATCAATGCCTCTCCTTATCTGAAATGTGCATTGATGTGATGGAATGCTGGCACATTGTTGAGGTGGAGCAATGCTCTTGCATCATACTCCACTGCTGGGAAAATCATGAGTTCCCACTCATGAGCTCCTCTTCTCCAGTGTTGAAATCCTCCTGGATCCCAAACTCTTCCTAGGCATTGTCCTCTTGCTCCTCTTCTTTGTTGCTGTTGTTTCTTCTTCTTCTCCTTCGTCTTCCCTGTTGTTGTTGTAGGTTCTCCTCTGTTCAACTTCCCTTTGGTGACTGCTTCTGCTGATCTCAACATCAACTTCCTTATTTCCTCTATTTCTTTGTCCAGCTACTCTAGTGGTTATCTCTTCTTATGTAGTATTCTCTGATGCACTTCCTTCTTAAACACGTCAAAGGGTAGATCAGCCTGATCCCCAACATCATTTTCTTCTCCTATAGAATTATTTTTCCACCCTGCTGCAAAATTCAGTTCTACAGTCTCATCACTGAGCTACTTCTCAGCTTCCTCCTCTGACAGATTGGTTTCTACTATCAGCTCCTCGTGTGCTAGTATTTCTCCAACTCCATCCAATCATTCCTCTAGCTGGTATGCTCATCCATCTGCTTCCAATTTGACATGTCGTATTTGAAAGCTAAGCATCATTACCCTTCTATCTAGGGCTTCCAATTCCTCATACAATTCAACAAAATCCATGATTTATGTTTCCTCCTCTGTTGCAGACTCTAGTGCTACAGTCATCTCTTGTTCAGCCTCCTGGCTGAAAATTTTGAGCAATTATGTTGAATGCTCTTCTCCTTCTGCTAGGGTAGACATCAATGTCTAATCCATTTCTTCCTCTTTGACAGTTTTTGTTGGCTATCCTTCTTCTGCTGCACTTTCTTCATGTGCACTGGCCTCTACTTGGTTGTTTGGTAGGAATGTCTTGATCCCTCCAATAATCAGAATGCTCCTCTAATCCTCATCTTTGATGGTGAAAGTATTTAATTTTTCATCATATTCATTCACATGGTTTGCAAACCCACATGAATATTAACCTATTAGCACTCCTTGCTGACCTGAACCCACTTCTGAGCTCCTGATACTTTCTGATGGTCTTATTTCTTTCTCCCTGCCCACCTGGAAATTTGGGACTTCTCTTCTTCCCACCTGGTAGTCTATGAGATCAACTGATCCCATCTCATTGCCCACCTAGAAATTTGAACATTCATCACTGATCCTCTGGTAGTATATGAAACCTTCCACTGATCTCTTTCCATTTCCCACTTGGCAACTTGAAATTCCATTTCTTCCCACCTATCAATTTATGAGATCTTTATCTGATCTCACCTCCTCCTCATCACTGAGGTTTCTCCCAATTTCTTTTTCACAGATGTGAATTAGTTCCTCCTCTGTGTCACTAAGGTTTTCCAATTCCCTCAACCACCTTCTCAACTCTTGTTGTTGCTTTCTGGCCAACAACTTTTGAACAGGCCATTTTGCCTTCATGTTCAAAGGACATTCATACCTCTAGTGTACCTTTGCCTCCTGTTGCATCTTCAATGCTAGTTGTTCCATCCTTACTCTTATCTCATTGAGTTCCAAATCCATATATGGATTTCATTTCTTCTTGCGACCTTGTCTTTGACCATGCTCGTGGTCTTCAGTACCCATTTCCACCTTCTACCTGCCCTCCTGGAAAGCCTATGGATCACTCTACATCTGAGAGCATCTCCATCTTCTCTCATAGCTCACCTAGCGGTTTAATTTTTTTTTTGTTGCACACATGCAACAACCTTCTCACAGAGAATCAGTAATTTTCCTCCTTCACCTGATGTCTACAAGAAAACTTTAACCTCTGATATCATCTAATGTTACCAAATTATTTCCTTTTACCTCCTTCTTGTCTGTTGTCTGCAAACAAAAATTTGGTCTTCTCCTCTTTCTCTTTCATTGGAAATCTACAGATGAAAATTCAGCTCTGATACCACCTAGTATCAAAATATCTCCTTTCTCTGCTCTCTGCTACAGAAATAAACAATCTGAGCTTTGATACCACCTGATGCATCCCCCCTACCTCGGCAGGGTCTGTCACCCTCCCGATCACTAGATCTTCTTTTCTTCTGGGTCGGATCGACCCTTCAGGCTCCTAATTGAACCCAAAACAATTTTACACAGGCCCCTTTCTTCTTTAGGCGTGGGTCCTATGATACCCGCACCCTCATGTCTGCGTGCTCTGGTCTCTCTTCAATTTGTAGGCTCTAGCCCCTTTTCACTAGCCCCTTCCTACATATTTTCCTGGGCTATGACCTTGCAAAAATATGTGATTGCAGATGCAGGAAAAAGTGGTTTTAGATAATCTGCTTTTCTCCCTGCAATTCACCTCCAACTTCCACTTATCCCTTTGTTAAAACTGTGATTGAAATTGCGTCCCGCTCAAGGAAAATTAACGTCTGAGCATGTCCTTGCCCCATAATCCTTCTCGTCCATTGATCTCTTTCACCTCAATGATGATATGTGATAAATGGTTGCGATTTATCCTCCTATTCCTGGCTTCTTTCCTCCTTCCACGCGTGATCCCAGATCTCCACAATCTGTTGATGCATAGCTCCCTCCCAAATCAACGACTCCTATTGATTTTGGGTTTCAGCCTTCAGGATTTTCAAATCTCAAATATCTGCTTTCCTCCACATGACAATATTCTAGAGTGGAAGATCTTTCGACACCTGTCCCTTTAAATATGCGGTTAGGATCTCCTCCATGAATCCGGCCTTCGGGAATATCAATTCTCAAACTTTCACTACCTCTGACTAGGTATCTTTCAGAGTGGAAGATCTGTCGGCATGTGTCTCCCCAATCAACGATTGTTCTCCCACTTTGGGACTTTGGTCTCCTCAACCAGATCAACGGTCCTACGATTCCCTCCTCGATCAATGATCGATATCTCCATTGGGTCTTCAGACCTTTTTTCCCCCTCCACTTTCCTTCGAAGTTCTGGATCTGGCGTCGTGTGTCCACCTTTACATCAATGACTTTCGTCACTTCAGATTTCCGGCTTTGGAAATCTCAATTGACAAACCTCACCTTCCTCCGTATGTCAAACTTCCAAAGTTTCTTAATCCACTGATGCATGTACGCCCTGGATCAATGGCTATGATCCCTTCGTGTCTTCCCTAATCAGATGACTATGAATTACTTCGAGCTTTACCCGAAGTTCACAGATTTTCACCATGTCTCCTCTAGATCAGACGGCCCAGATTCACTTTGGGTCTTCAGGTTTTAGAAGTTTCAACTTTCAACCAAAACTCAAATGCAACTTACCCAAAGCCTACGATATACCGCCACGTGTTCCACTTTATCTAATGGCCATAATATCTTCGTCTCTTTGGGCCTTCTATCTTCGGCTTTCAGGCACTTCAACTCTTCAGGCTTCGATAATCTTAGTTCTCAATCGAAACTCTGCTACAATTTAACTAGATCTCATGAACTATTGACAACTGTCCCCTTGCAGATCAATGGCTCTCGACTTTTTGGCTATTCAGGCTTCAGGAGTTTCAACTCCTATGCACTCGTTCCTCCCAGAGTGCTTTCACCCTAAACTTTGACCTTCTGCCACCTGTCACCCTCGACGATGGACAGTCCCTACTCACTTCGGGACTTTGGGACTTTGACCAGTTCACTCTCGTATGCACACATAAGAGTTAATGTTAGTGCACTTTACCTTAGATCGGATGGTTGTTGATCCTATGCACTCAGATCCAATGGATGGGATCTGTTCTCCTCCTCTAGCTCTCCTTGGTTCACTGGACATATATCTGACGGTCCAAGCTCCTTCCCACAACTGATCTGACGGTTTTTGTCTCTCCTCCTTCTGAGATTTTGACTCCTTCCGCCTTGGAAAATTTCTCAGTCTTCAAAGGTTTCGACCTTTGATCTTTCACCTTGCAGACCCGATTGTCTGGGTCTCCCTTGCGCTCTTAAACGCGTTATATCTTCTGAGCTTTTGGACTTAGTGTAAATCTAACTCCTACGCATACATTGCATTATCTCTTTTGAGACTTTTTATTTACTCGGTCTCTTAAGGGTCTTGAACCTTCTTTTTCCTTTCAAAGGAAAAATGCATGCCCTCCTGGTGACATCTCGCTCAAATCACACCTTGTTGAGTGTTTCCTATAGAGTGTTCAACAGCTCTGTGAGTATCTTCTTCTAATACTCTTTTCTCCTAAACTCGACAAATATTTCTCTCCATGCACACTTACACCCACTCAATGCCCGCCTAGAAGATCTCTATAGAGTTATCAGTAACTTTGTTTCCCTCTGAACTCAACACAGAGTTTCTCCTATGCACTCCTTGCACTTCCACTAATGAAGATTCAACGGTATCTCTGCTAAGCTTATCTGAGGTTAACTCACCCCTGTCAACGCACTCCTTGCACTCGAAACTCAAAAAATAGAAACAATTGAAACTTATACAATACTTCACCAATTCATACATTCAAAACATGAATGACATAAAAACATAGTCATGAATACAAATACATAAACACACCATGTGTAGGAAAAACTGTTTTTCTATTATCTCTGTGTGTCTATACAAATGATTAGAAAAACTAGAGTGTGACAGAGTCCTATTTCTTTCAAGCTCTCTCCAAGAACTATTCTACCTCCTATCCTAAATCTATCTTGAGTTTTTCTTCTAATACCTTTTTACCAAGATCCCTCTTTCTTTCTCTCTCTCTCATTTTTACAAAAAAGGGCTCTATGAGCTTATCTTTTTCACCACCTTATTGCCATCACTGTCTCAGTTACGACACCATACTCCTATGGCTTCATTACATTAATGAAAATTTTAGAATTAACTCGGACCTAGACCTTCTTACAAGAAACCATTAAGGCAACCCTATCCACTACCTGTACAAAGGTATGGCTTGGTTCTTATAGCCTTACAACGCAAATCCCCATGGGATCAGATTTCAAATTTAAAAAATGAGAGGGTCAATGCCTCTCCTTCTCTAAAATTCACGCTAATGTGTTGGAATGATGGCGCGTTATTGAGGTGGAGTGATGCTCCTACATCATATAGTCTACACAGACCCTGATATCATCTGTGCCTTTCTTTCTTTCAATGACTATTGGGCTAGCCCATTCTGCCTCTTCCACTGCAAAAATAAGTCCATCTTCCAACATGGGTAGGTTTCTCAATTCCTCTAAATCATATGGGCTTTCATAATCCCTGGAAATATTATATCATTCTATAGGCTTCTTGGTTGAGGGTAGGTGAAGGTTAGTCTGATGTTCTCGGCTATGTTTTTCACATACCACTAGGTTTGATTTCTGATTACTATTGTCTGTAAAAGGAAATTATTTAATCTTTTGTAGGACTACTTCACGCTCAGGGTACTTACTTGTAAATGAGAATTCCTTGCAAAAATGATCTTCCATCATATTCCAGTCATTGGTCTGTCTTATGGTTTCGTCCTGTATGATCCAAGCTTTCGGGATTGGACCTAATGATCCGAAAAGATCTTTTACACGACTATGGTTGATTTATTACTATAAGTGTTTATTAACCATTTAGGAAGCTAAATGAAAGAGGCATAAAGATGAAAACCACATAAACATATACAGATATGAAATTAATCATAAACAACAACAAACCATAAACACCAATGTGATAACGGAGTTCGGCAATCTCGCCTACGTGTCTGGGCCTTTGTCCCAGTGGGTAAGGCTTTCTTATTTTTGTTCAAAGCTTTAAAATGACATCATAACATTGCCAAACAGGTTACAAAATGATATGGTCTTGTTCTAGTGGATCTCTAAAACCAAACAAAAGAAACAAAACTGAATTTGGATGACCGAAACTCCCATAAATGACCCGCAAAGGTGTGCTCCTCAACATCTTCCCTGCATAAAAATGGCTTTGGCTTGGAAAATATTCAACATAAACCTTCTCTAAATGTCCTCCCATGGCCTCAAGAAGGCCCATTTTATATAGATCTGAAGTTGGTAACCATCTCCCAACTTCCCCCCAAGATCTGGCCTCAAAAAGGGCCCAATATCTCCCAATAATGACCAAAATCTCCAAAAATGATGAATAAAATCAATAAAAATCACTATAATAAAGTGAAAAACCCACTTTTGCAGTAATATAGGGTGAAACCCCTTTTTAGTTGGCCCATGGTTCTATTAGCGCTCCATGTAGCCTAGTGCTAGATGTATGCATTGCCCCCCCTGGTCTTTAGCCCCCCGACCTCTGAGCTTGGTCACACTGACTGCCATATGCCTGTGTATCATCCCTCCATGCATTGTTATGGCTTTAAGCCCCTAACAGACTAGCCCAAGGTTAATCCCCCTAGTTGGCGGGCTAGCCCGACCGACTGGGGCTAACCCTTACCCACCCGTGCCAAGTATTAAAGAACCGATTCATATGGAGCTTTGAACAGAACCGGGAGCTGGGTTGTAACCATATACGTGCGTTGAACACCGGAGGACAGGGGCATGTGGAGTGGTCGTTTGGAGTTACGCCAGGTAACAAAACCATGGGCTATGTTATATGCATAACAATTGCGCGCAAAAATGGAGGTAAGGTCATATGTGGTGGTCCCGTGGTAAAGGTTTACGTCGAGGGCTAGGGCTAGGCCCTAACCCTAATTTCTCCCGGAACTACACCATAAAATTCAAATGTATAAACCAACGTGTATGGTTAAGACACACCCGGTATGCGGGCTAGTAGCTCGGCCTACATGAGAGCTTGGTGCCAAGAGAGGTCCATGGTTCGAACCTCATGAACTCCAACAAATTTTGTTAATAACCCACCAATGAACCAACCAATATATGGGTGTCACGTGGCATCCCATGTCTGGGCCATGTGGCACCATTCCACATGCCAGCTACTGCCACATGTTAGATGCCCAATGGTCCACCTATCTGCTGAGTTGTCAACCCAATCACATGTCACGTGTTGCCATATGGATGTGCCACATGTCACCATATGGATGTGCTATGTGTCACCCTTGCAGTGGTGACACATTTCACTTTCGGATTGGTCCACCTGTACCTGCCACATCATCATTCTATACGCCCAGTCATCCTGCCACGTCATTTGTATGAACCCTTCCACGTCAGTGCCAACTATGCCTGCCATGTCAATTGTATGGACCCTTCCACGTCAACGCAAATTGTGTCTACCACATCAGTTGTATGACTGTATGGCCTGTACATTTAGATGCCACGTGGGACTATATGAACTATACAATCATCATTTTTTTTGCCTGTTTGGAAAAATGAATAGATCAACATATCTAGAGCATACGATGTTCACTTGAGCCCATTCAAGTTGTGATGGGCTCGTATTGACAAGGCCTACGCACACGTCTGTTTTGAAGACATTATGAGAACTTTTATTTTTAGGCCTTTCTGAGCCCCATCAAGCTCCTAGATCCAATTATGGATCACACCTCCCCACTAAGGACCTTTTGGTCTCACAAAAGGTTACTTACCAGTCATCAAGCTTAGGATAGGCCACCCAGCTTGTTCTCTATCTCTGAACTCTTTCCTATGCACCTATCTCATCAAGATCAACTGTAAAACAATCATGATAACTGACAACATATTGTTAGCCATTTGTACCCTATCACACCTTACTGAAGCCACTATCATCCATGTAGACAACATTATTAATGATAGCATCAAAAATATGACTGCAAATGAGCTGATATGTTTGTAATATTTGCATGACATTAGCTTATCTTGAAGCAAATTGTTATTGATTTTCCATTCTACAATCATCTCCTATTCTTGCTTAAGATAAATTAGTTGATTTGAAACACTTATAGGTGCATTGCTTGCTTGAGCCACCTTTCTTGATTGGTCCATAGTTTGAAGAGTTTTATTTTCCTTTACATGATGATCATGGACCACATATTCTTGATCCGCTTTGGTTAAATGATATTGATTCTTTTCCCTGTAGAAGATTGCTTTACGATCATACAAGTATGGACTGCCTAAGACCATTCCACATTCACTTAGTGGCACCACATCACATGTTACCTCGTCTGCAAACTTAGATTAAATTGCAAATTTTAATGTGCACTGCTTTGTTATGTGCATTTGATGATTGTTTCTTATCCATTTAAGTGTGCAGGGCTTATGATGCATCTGTGTTTTTAATCTCAATTTCTTAACCAATTCCTCTGAAATTAAGTTAGATTGAGATCCACTATCTATTAATGTGTCAACCTTAGTGTGCCTCATGATGACCCTTATGTGAAACAAGTTACTTCTACAATCAAATCCTTCACCAATTTTACCTGTCATACCGAACAATGAGACTTTAGATTCATCACCTGAATCCGATCCCAAGTCTGTGGGTTGTGTTGTTGCCGCAACTGTTTGCCTCCCCTTCTTTTCCTTGAACCACTTTGGCCTCTTCTTGGGATGCAATTGCCAACAACAGTACTCATCATGCCCCTCTTTATTGCAATGCTTGAAAGAGAGTTTCTCTTCCTTTCTTGCCACTAAATTTGACTTCTTTCCATGCCACTTCCTCTTGTCCTCTTTCCTTGAAAATGATTCCCCCGATACCCCAACACCCGTTTTCCCTGCTTCAATGCATGTCACTTGAACAGAAACCTCATCAAGATTAGTTGGTCCAAACATGAATACAGTATTTTGAATATGTGTAGGTGTTGGCCCTTGACCAATTTTTGGAAAACCTTGGTCGTGTTTGACCATTTTTGGGACTTCGAATGGATGGTCGAAGACGCAGCACCCAGGCGAAGCGAAGATCACGGGATCTCATCCCCTTTTGCGGGATTTTTGGGTTTTAGGGATTATATAACGGGTATAGAATGTCGGCCCATGGGTTTACCCATGTTTAGGCCCCTTTTGTAATGTATAAATATATAGTTAAGTGATGTAAGAAGTAGTAGTTGGATCTATGTGATTGAATTGGCTAAGTGCATGGTTGGTTGGCTTTGTGCCAAGATTGTGCTAAGACTTGCAGAGCTAAGTGCAAGTGATTGTAAAATATTGTGTAAGGATTTGTGCTTGGATCGAACTTGGGGAAGGAGGATCTGGCGAGATGCACGCAGATCTCTTGTCCTATGTAGAGTTGGCTTTGGGGCTCTGTGAATTTAAGGATATTAGAAGAAGATAATAAAGAAGAAGAAGAGTTGGTGGACGTAGCCCCACACTAGGTGAACCACGAATATCCTGTGTTGTGGTTTCTTTGTGCAATGTGGTTGATATTTTATTGATGTGATTT
>JASDQU011441019.1:13189-23557 GCA_032191745.1 Picea mariana
TTGCTAAGTTCTATGTTAAGTATTGTGATCACATATCTGTGTCCCAGCAAGGTTGTAGAAACTTGAGAAATGCACCCCCCCTTGCCTCTACCTCGGGTGAGACTTCATCTGCTTCACAGGTGTTGCCGAAAGGGCCAGTAGTTAGGGTTTTTTTGGTGTTTTGTTGAAGCGTTGAATCTTGGGTCTGCCCCTTTTCCAACAAATGGTTCCATTGTCGAGACCTGGAACTATGATTGCTAGGAACTGAAGAAAAGAAAGCTCTGTGTGTAGATCTGTTGCTCTAGTGCACAGTACTCTACTTGAATTGTGAATCTCTGTGCTAAGAAGAGAAGTATGATCTGAAGAAAAGAGGTAAGATCTTAAATATTTGTGCTCTGATAAAGGTAAGATAAGTGGAATTTTATGTTTCGAAAGAATGGATCTAGGTATGTTTGATAGATTTCGTTCTAGTCTAGAAACTAGGGCACCTCTAAAAGAAAGAAGATTTGATATGAATAGATCTGAAAGAAATAGTGAAATATATGTTATTCCTATGCATAGAAAGAATTTTTGGACTAACAATTGGATGCAAGATCCTAGAAAGAATTTTTTGCAGGTCCATCACTGTGATCCCAGTGTGCAGTACAGGAAAGGTTGGGGATCATTTAAGAGAAAGAGAGGATTGACTCTTTATTATATTTGCAGAAGACTGAGACATCTTGCTAAGAAATTCCCTGGTAGAGATCCTGTTTGTCTTTGTTGTAAAGCTACTAGACACGAAGTTTTGGATTTCCCTAGAATGATTGCTAAAGTTGTAAAGATGAACATGAGACAAGAAAACCATGAGGAAGGTCAAGGGACTAAAGATATTCTAGAACACTAGAAAGAATCGGAGACTAGATTATTGCAGATGAAAGAAACATTGAATGATCACTGAGAAATTCATTTAGGAGTTCACCGAGCAGGAGGCTCTAGCGAAGCAGCAAGTCGAGGTAGCTCGAGCCAAGCTCGAGGCCTTCGAAGAAAAATTGCCCAGATCAGAGTGACTCAGGATGAGTCACAGGTGAGTGTTGGGGGCCTGTTGGCCCTTGACCAAGTTTTGGAAAACCTTGGTCATGTTTGACCATTTTTGGGACTTCGATAGGCTGGTCGAAGATGGAGCGCCCAGGAGAAGTAGAGATCACAGGATATCACCCCCTTTTGCAGGCTTTTTGGGTTTTAGGGCTTATGTAATGGGTATGGGATGTCGGCCCATGGGTTTACCCATGTTTAGGCCCCTTTTTTAATGTATAAATAGATATCTAAGTGATGTAAGAAGTAGTATTTGGATCTATGTGATTGAATTGGCTTAGTACATGACTGGTTGGCTTTGTGCCAAGACTGTGCTAAGACTTGTAGAGCTAAGTGCAAGTGATTGTAAGAGATTGTGTAAGGATTTGTGCTTGGACCGAACTCGTGGAAGGAGGATCTGGCGAGGTGCGCACAGATCTCTTGGCCTATGCGGAGTTGGCTTTGGGGCTTTGTGCATGTAAGGAGATTGGAAAAAGCTAATAAAGAAGAAGAAGAGTTGGTGGACGTAGCTCCACACTGGGGTGAACCATGTATATCTCGTGTTGTGGTTTCTTTGTGCGATGTGGTTGATATGTTATTGATGTGATTTATGATTAGTGATGTAATCTTTATGTATGTTAGGTGCATCTGATGTAGTAGCTTAGTTCTTAATCATATGAATGAAGGTTAGATCTATTTTGATGTTATGTGCTAAATGGTTAGATGTGCTTCGATCTTGGTTAATACTATGTTGTTCTATAATAAGGGTTTTAACCTGTGGTGTGAATAAGGGTTAAAGACTAATGAATGTTAATTGCTAAGTTCTTTGTTAATTATTGTGATCACAGATCTGTGTCTGAGCAAGGTTGTAGACACTTGAGTCCTGCAACCCCCCCTCCCTCTACCTCGAGTAAGACTTCATATGCTTCGTAGGTGTTGCTGAAAGGGCCGGTAGTTAGGGTTTTTTGGTGCGTTGTTGAAGCGTTGAACCCTAGGTCTGCCCCTGTGCCAACAATAGGTTAACCTCCTATATACTTCATAAGAGTTTCTTGGGTATGTAAAGGAATATCTAACATCAATTCCATTTTACGAAATCCATCTGTGTACTCTTGCATTGTTTTTCCTTTTCTTAGTTTTAAAGCTTTCCATTCAATTAACGCTTTCTCTTTATAACCCAAAGGATAGAATTTCTTTCTAAGTGCAGAAACAAAACTTTGCCATGATGGAAATACATTACCCACTTGTTGCATGACATTTTGCAACTTGCTTTGCCACCAGATGAGTGTTGTGCCTGCAAGTCTCAATGATGCCAATTTGATTTGTGTGGCCTCATCCTTGATCTATTGTATACTGCAATAAACCTCCATATGTATGACCCAATTATCAAGTCTCTTTTCATTAAATTCACAATCATACATGAGAAATTCAAATTTCACATCAATTTTTAATAAAGGCATTTCATTCTTATGTTTATGAGCATGTTTCTTTGCATTGCATTTAGAACTTGAACTTGAAGAAGAAGATGAAGAAGGAGGTGAAGATGGAGGTGAAGGAGGAATTTGAGGAGGATCCTCTCCTTGTTCACTTTTTTCCTTTTATGATTCACCAAGAACTGGTCTCTTTCATTCCAAGTAATCCTCATACAAAACCTTCATCATCTCCGACATGGTGAAGAAAGTGTTTTGAAACTCTTCTCATCCTGAGAAAGTCCCTCTTATGATGCCATCATCTTTCTTTGAGAAGTTCTCTTTCTCAATACAATCAATCGATTCTCTTCAACAATATCTCCTTCACCATGATGTAGCTTCTCCCTAGTTAACATGCAAAACTCAAATCCAAATGTCAACTAGCTCTGATACCACTTCATCCGAAAAGATATATTACACGACTATGGTTGAGTTATTAATGTATGTGTTTATTAACCATTTACGAAGCTAAATGAAAGAGGAAGAAATATTACAATCACATAAACATATACATATCTGAAATTAATCATAAACAACAAAAAATCATAAAAACCAATGTGATAACGGAGTTCGACAATCTCACCTACGTCTTTGGGCCTTAGTCTCAGTGGGTGGGTCTTTCTTATTTATGTTCAAAGCTTTAAAATTACATCATAACAGTTCCAAACAAGTTATAAACTGATTTGGTCTTGTTCTACCATATCTATGGAACCCAACAAAAGAAACGACACTGAATTCGGATGAGCGGAGCTCCCAGAAATGACCCACAAATGTGTAGTCTTCAACAGCTTCCCTACATAAAAATGGCTTTGGATTGGAAAATATTCAACATAAAACTACTCTGAATGTCCTCCCATGGCCTCAATAAGGCCTATTTTATATAGATTGAAGTTGGTAACCATCTCCCAACTTCCCCACAAGATTTGGACTCAAAAAGGGCCCAATATCTCCCAATAATGACCAAAATCAACAAAAATCACTATAATAAAGTGAAAAACCCACTTCTGCATTAATATAGGGTGTAGTCCCCTTTTAGCTGGCCCATGGGCCTATTATTGCTTCATGTGACCTAGCGCTAGCTTTATGTACTGGCCCCTTGGTCTTTATCCCCCTGACCTCAGCGCTTGGTCGCATTGACTGCCATATGCATGTGTATCATCCCTCCACGTGTTGTTTTGGTTTTAAGCCCCCAACGGACTAGCCCAGGGTTAAGCCCCCTGGTCGGTAAGCTAGCTCGGTCGACCAAGGATAACCCTTATCCACCCATGCCAAGTATTAAAGGGCCGAGTCATATGGATCTTTGAATGAAACCAAGAGCTAGGTTGTAACCATCTTCATGCACCGAACACCGAAGGACAGGGGCATATGGCATGGTCATTTGGAGTTTCACTAGGTAACAAAACCATAGGCTCTGGTATATGCATAACAATTGTGCACCAAAATGGAGGTAAGGTCATATGTGGTGGTCTCGTGGTAAAATTTTACGCCGAGGGTTGGGGCTAGGTCCCAGCCCTAACTCTGCCCAGAACTACACCATAACAAATTCAAATGTATAAACCATCATGTATGGTTAAGACACACCAGATAGAAGGGTCGGTAGCCTGGCCTACAAGAGATCTTGGCACCTAGGGAGGTCTGTGGTTCGAACCTCATGAACTCCAACAAATTTTTCCAATAACCCACCAACGAACCAACTAATCTATGGGTGCCACATGGTAGCCCATGTCTGGTCCACGTGGCACCGTTCCACATGCTAGCTACTGCCACGTGTTAGATGCCCAATGGTCCACCTATCTGTTGAGATGTCAACCCAGTCACCTACCATGTGTCACTGTACGGACATTCCATGTGTCCTCGAATGGATGTGCCATGTGTCACCATACGGGCATGCCACATGTCACCCTTGTAGTGAAGACACATGTCACTTCCTGATTGGTCCACCTGTTCCTACCATGTCATCATTCTGTACGCCTAATTAGCCTACCACATCAGCTGTATGGACCCTGCCATGTCAGCGCCAACTTTGCCTGCCATGTTAGTTGTATGGCCTGTATAGTCAGCTGCCACCTGGCACTGTACGAACTGTACAGACTGTACAATCATCATTTTTTTTTGTGTGTTTGGAAAAATGAATAGATCGCCATATATGGAGCATACTATGTCCATTTGAGCACGTTCAATTTGCATTGGGTTTGTATCGATGATTCCTACGCACACGTCCATTTTGAAACCATTTTGAGAAATTTTATTTTTAGGCCTTTTTCAGCCCCATCAAGCTCCTGGATCCAATTCTAGATCACCTAGGGAGTGGGGAAATAACTAGACCCAGAAGTGAGAGGGTATTTCCGCAACTTTCCACGGTGTCACACACTGTTCAATATGTGCTCTAGGATCATATTCTCCATTGAACAGTTGTGCAACCTGGAAATCTGTCTGCATCTCTAATTCTAGCTGCTCGTTATTATGAAACCTATACTTGATAGCTTGCTTCACATCGTCCCATTTTTTTAGTAAGGATTTATGATTGAAACACCATCTGGCAGGGGTGTCCTGGAGGGCTACATCTAGTACTGAGATCCTTTGATCCTCTACTACCTTTTCTTCCATGCTGAGCAGAAAATTGTCGAGTCCTGAGGTGCCATCATATATTGGGTGTTCTCTAACTTCGGTCCCAACCCATCTAGTTTCTCTAACAATTGTGCATCTCCTTGAGAATTTTTTGTATGACCCTTGCTTCCAACTCTCAAATGCTAATTGTGAACCTTCGTTTACTAACTGTATACTCCTCCAACTTACCGATCCATCAACAGTAGGATTTATATAATCGTCTCTTGTTCCTGTTGTTACAGTGTACAAATGATCCAATTCTTCTCCCTCCATATTATTGTCTATTGGCTCTGTATATCTGGGCCCTACATATGGATCCAAGTCTTGAACTACCTTGATTCCATCAGCCTCAAAGGTCATGGTGTCTTTCTTTAAGTCAATTACTACATAGTTTTCATAGGCCCAATCAATGCCAAGTAGTGAAAGGTAAGGGTCCTTATCCCCCATGATTTTAATCACTTGAAATTCGGCTATAGTCTTCATGCCTACAACATCTATTTCCACACTCTCTAGTCTTCCTATTGGGAAAATAAAATATTGGTTCGCCATTCTTAGCTGAATTGGGGAATATGTCAGGCTAGGTTTTCCTAAGGCTTCCCAGGTCTTCTTAGGTAGAATGTTCACATCTGTTCCTAGATCCAACATGACATCCTTAATCTCAAATTCGTCTAACTGGGATACTAGTTTAAATTATTTTCTAGTTCATATTTTTCTTCTCTGCACTCTTTGAGTACTCTTCTCAGGTAGATTAGTCCTTATTCTAGCTTCTATGGGTTCTTCATTCCCTAAGACTAGGTATAGTGCATTGCGCAACTTCTCTATTAATTGGTCATTCCCGAGAATGTTAGAGAATAATTGAAACCAAAGGTCGACTACATTTTGACATTGCTCAGTTTGTCTCAGTGTGACTACAAGGTTTCTGGGTGTAGGGGGTGAAGCAGAGACTTGTGCAATTTTAGGGTAAACAATAGGCTGTGGGGGTTTCTCTTGCATCTCAAGGCTAGGGATATTCTGAAATACTTCTATGGCATCTTTAAATAACAACTTTTGTTTTAGAGGGTCATACCTATCTTCTTTAGGTTCTGCTTTTTGAATCTGGGGTAAAGTGTCAACATCAACTCCTATCTTTTCTCCTCCTCGAGTAACGATATTGAGGTTCGGTAATTGTCCTTTACTAACTCTCTTGATTTATGAACTTATGAGATTAGTTCCTTGTTGACGTACCCGATCTTACCATTTTGTGATTAGTTATGGGCAGTCTTCAGTTGTATGCCCATTGGTTTTGCGATGAGAGCACCATGGTCGCCTTGGATGAGGACAGTCTCTAGCCATATGGCCTTGCTCATCATAGTTGTTGGCATAGGGGCAGACTCAGGGTTCAACGCTTCAACAATAGACCAAAAAAACCCTAACTAACAGCCCTTTTAGCAACACCTGCGAAGAAAATGAATTCTCACACGAGATAGAGGGAGGGGGCTTGCTGGACTCAAGTGTCTACAACCTAGCTGGGACACAGATTTGTGATCACAATACTTAACATAGCACTTAGACAATAACATTCATTAGTCTCTAACCCTTATTCACATCGCAGGTTAAACCCTTATTATAGATCAGTGCAGTAGTAATCAAGCTTAAGCACATCTAACCATTTAGCACATAGCATCAGAGAAGATCTAACATTGATTCATATATAAAGCACTAAGCATCAATGGATCTACCTATCATGCATCAAGATTAAGAAAATAAATACATAAACACCATGAATAACATTGCACAAAGCATAATAAAACAGGATATACGTGGTTCACCCTAGTGTGGGGCTACGTCCACCAACTCTTCTTCTTATTTATTAGTCTCTTCCAATCTTCTTACATGTACTAGGCCACAAAGACAACTCCGCAAAGGACAGGAGATCTATGCACACCTCGTCAGATCCTCCTTCCTCAAATTAGGTCAGGGCACAAAGCCTTACACAGTCTGTCTATACAAAGCACTTACAAACACTTTCACTTAGCTCTACAAGCCTCAACACATTCGTGCATAAAGCCAACTAGCCATGCACTAAGCCGATCAATGACTAGTAACTCTACTTGCACTAAGACACATTTTCCCTACTTACATCACCTAGCTACTTATTTATACATTACAAAAAGGCCTAAGCATGGGAAAACCCATGGGTTGACATCCCATACCCGTTACATAAACCCTAAAAACCCAGAAATCCCACAAAATGGCCGAGATCCCACAATCTTCGCTTCGTCTGGGCACTCTGTCTGTGACCAGCCTGTCAAAGTCCCAAAAAAGGTCAAGCATTACCAAGGTTGTCTCAAAACTTGGTCGAGGGCCAACAGGCCCCCAACACTCACCTGTGACTTGTCTCGAGTCACTCTAATCTGGGAAACACTTATTCAAAGGCCTTGAGCTTAGCTCAAGTTTCCTCGACTTGCTTCTTCGCCAGGGCCTCCTGCTCGATGAACTACTAAATGAATTGCTCGTTGACAGGACCTTCCAGGCGTTGTTCCACTGTTGTGACCACCTGTTCCAATTATGATCCTTGTCCCTCAATCTCTTCAAAGATTGTGTAGGCTTCGTCCTGCATCAGCTGGAGCCTCTGTGTCACCTCCATCAATCTGATCTGTATGGCAGTGACCTACTACTGAACTACGTGCTTCTTTTGTGACCTCTTCATCTTTTCAACTGCAGTAAGTAGCTTCAGTTGTTCTTGTACAGATGACGCTTGTTGATTTGCTTCCTAGAGTTGTGCCACCAATGTCCTTAGTTTCGGGTCTTCTGCAAAGTGTTCGTAGGTCTACACACTTTGATTAATTAGTTTCTTATACTCTGAATCCAACGCCTTGATTCTTTCTACAATGCTCCTAGCAGTTTCTTCCCTCTAATCTCTTACTTCTTGCGAAGTTCTCGGTACTTCTTGAAGTTCTAATTCTTCTACTCTTGCTTGTAGTTGTTGAATGGCCTCAACAAGCTTCCCTACTTCGATCTCGGTTGTCTCTTCTTCCATCTATGCCAAGCCTAACATAGACAAAAGTGCTCTAGATATTGCCTCCTTGACCACAGTCTACTCCTCAAGTAGCTGGTCTTTCTCTTTCTGGATTTTCTCTTTGTCCTCTTCGAAGTTCACTCTAATGTCATCTTTCTATTGCTGCACAACCCAAAGTTTCTCTAAGGCCTCCTCCTTTTCTTCCTGGACTCGATGAAGGCAAGCCTCTGTAAAATCTTCTATCATTCGCAATTGAGTGGGTTCATCCCCCAATTCTACATATTCTGATGATCAGAATCTAGACCAGGGGTCAAAATTTAGCTCAAAAATCAAAGTTCTCAGAATTGCCTCAAAACCAATGGGTGTGTAGCCCTCATCATCATGAACCCAACGCAACTTGTTTGGGTTCAAATGGACGTCGGATGAGAGAGATATCACATTCTGTTCAAATCGTCAAATAGGCAAAAAAAAAAAAATGTGCTGACTGTACAGTGCGCACAATCCGTATGGATGTTGACGTGGCATGTTCGTATGATGATGTGGCACATTCGTACATTGAGGTGGCAGTTGACATGGAAGATATTGGTTGACAGATGTGGACGAATAGTCTGCTGAAACGTGGCATATTTTGTCCAATGGTTTGGTGCAATGTGGCCCAGTCGTGGGCTGCCACATGGCACCCTATTATGGTTGTTCGGTTGTTAGGTTTTAAAAGTTTATGGGGTCTGTGGGAATCGAACCTTGGACCTCCAATACACACCTAAGTCTTGGCAAGGATCACCCAACCGGCGTGCCACGCGTTGGTTCTTATAATATATATGGTTTATAATATATTTAAGTTTGATTTATGTGTGGTTTGGCGTGGGGTTTAGGCTGGGGCTTAGCCCCAGCCCACAGTTATGTTGACAATACCATATGACCTGTTCACAAGTTTTGCACGCACATATTTCATTGGAGTCCAACCCTCGGTTTCGGGTGCCAATGCATATGACCCGGCCTCTATACAAACATGCGAGAGTTTTAAATGGTTAGCCCTCGATTTTATGTGTATTACCATGTGACCACCATTTTAAACGCGCGCGGGGGAATTTGGTTTTTAAAAACGGTTAGCCCATGGTTTCGGGTGCTTACCCATATGCCCATGGCTTTGGCGGTTAGGGGCTGGGTGCGCCCTAACCATTTGACAGTATCGCCCATTCGGTTACGCGTTGGTGCTAGGTTATAGCACGATTTTGAGCGTGTGAGCTAGGTTGGCCACACAGAGGTGTGTTTTGGCGAACCAGAGACAACAAGTTTGAAGGAGGAAAATGGCAGGAGGCCTATCTTCTTCATTTTTTGGCCAAATGAGGTGCCGAAAAATCCCTGCTAGGGGTTTTTGGAAGTTCTGAATCGATTGGCATTGTTTTCAAAGCCATTTGAAGACTTCTTTTGTAGTTTTTTCACCATTGAAGTTTCAGAGAGCTCTAGGGAGCTTGAAGCCTTCATTGTTTGAGGTCATGCTCAGATGAGCCCATGTTTGTTTTCTGTGATGGAATAGTCATTTTTGGATAATTGTTATGCTCTGAACACATTGGGATAGGTTTCATATCCATTTGAGGACTTTTACAGGTGTATTTTCCACAAGGAAGCTCCGGGAAGCTTAAGGCCACATGTAGAAGAGGTCATGCCCAGATGAGCAATGATCCGTTTTCAAAGTTGTATTAGTCATTTTTGTGGTTTTTATGTATTATGAACCCAATGGTATAGTTAGAAAATCCATTGGAGTTGAGCAGTAGCTTGTAAAAGTATCTTTGACAAATTAATCCCAAAGAGCCAAGTCCATTGATGGAGGCTCAACGAGATGTAACCCAGAGAGGGGTGAACTCCTTTATCATGTTGTTCTTGTTGTGACTGTTTGTTGGTTATTATTTGCTGCAAGTTATTTGTGTTGTTTTATTTATGAAAACAACATATTTAATCTTCCAAAAACCTCACACATAAACATTTAAAAGAAGAAACATGAAATTGACACATAAGTTATCTTGCATATTTTAACACATTGAGCAAGGTCCTGTAAAGTTTATTTTAATGAAGTAGAGGGTGTTTGCATAGCATAACAAGTCATCCCACTATTTTCAGATTAGGTGGTATCAGAGCATAGTTTTTTTTTGCTCATGTGATTGCCATTGATAGCTAGAGATTTAGCTGTTGGAATTATTGTGCAAGTTTTGTGTTGAAGTTTGATATCTTGCAAGGATGGAGGAAGCTTCAAACATTGATAGTTTTCAT
>JASDQU011441021.1:2218-18581 GCA_032191745.1 Picea mariana
TACAAAAGAATTTGGGGAACATTTAAACGAAAGAGAGGGTTAACTCTCTGTTACAGTTGCAGAAGATTGGGACATCTTGCTAAGGAATGCCCTGGTGGAAGACCTAGTTGTCTATGTTGCAAATATTTGGACCATGAAGTGTTGGATTGCCCTAGAATGATTGCTAAGCTTGAAAGAATGAATCTGAATTAAGAAAACCCTAAGGCATATCTAGAAATAGTAGAAACTCAGAAGGAATCAGAAAAGATATTGCTACAGATGAAAGACACCTTGAATGATCACTGACATGTTAGACTATCAGAGATCTTCAAAGAAAAGGAGCAAGTCGAAGAAAGAATAGGGGACTTTGACATTGACTGTATTCTTGATGAAGAAACACAAGTGAAAGTTATGTCAGAAAGAACTTGGGAAGCTATAGGAAATCCTGCCTTGACCCCTTCCCTAGGAGGAACAAGTTTATTCAGAGGAAAGATAGTAAACCTATGTGGAAGGCTCGCCCAGATACCTATGATTGTCAATGGAACTTCGACAAAGGAAGACTTTGAGATTATTAAATTTGTTGAAGACAACGCCCCGTTTACCATGCTCATAGGAAAACCTTGGATTGATAGAGAACAAGCCAGACAAAAAGAGGAAGAAGAAGTTTTGGAATAGAAGAAGCAAGAGTTGAAAGACTTTATGACTAGAAGGATCGCGCACTTAATTGAAGAACATAAGAACAGAATAATAGATCGTAGATATTTAATACTAGCAACTCCGATGTCGAGGCTAAGAGAACACTAGAGGATCTGCAGAAGATTGAGTTACCTATTTTTGATACAAAAGAATTATTATCAAGGAACCCTAGGAAAGAATTTCAACAACGCGAAGTAACTAAGATCACAGAAGATAAGCATCAGAAGGGTAAAAGCATTACTGAGACGAAGCTCATTGGGAAGAAGGATAGAAAGTTAAGAAATAAAAGGGATAATATTATAAGATTACAAGAGGTTCTAGAGGATACTTCGTAGAAAAAAAATTTGCAGAATTGGAACTTTGCCGAGATATCAGAAAAACGACATAAAGTACTTCGCCATGGTGAAGAAATATAGCCATTGGGGCCGATATATCCGTTCGAATTTCGCTCCGAATGGGCAGAAAAGCAATAACGTTTGTCATCCAACCATTGAAAAGCACCATAATGGGTCGAACAAGAGTTAATTAAGGATCATAACCATTGCCAACAAACCATTACTAAGTTTCCCTACTTAGTTCATCATGCCACACACCGAGAATATTTTTTGCTAAGTGAGAATTTGAGCATGAAACCTGAGATTAACTCACCTTGAGATCATTGACTTGTTCCCATACTATTCACTGTAGTATCTGAATTTATTTCGCACCCGAGCTAGATGACCCAAGTTTGTATGTTGGACGAGCTCAGCGCTGCTAAGAAAATCATTGAAGAAGTTCTAATTGACTTAATTACTGAGATAGTCATGTCAGAGAGAGGAATGTCTACAGGTGTACATGCATCGTCCTTGGGAGCATTTCCATCTTCCCCTTCCACTTCTCGAGCAGGACCATCCCGAATACCTTTGGAAAGATGATCTAAGCTCGGAAATTACTTTTCCACTGTGAAGATGATCCCAATTATCTTACCTAAGTATATTACCTCCTGAAAGGGGTGCGCGTAGTTCATGCTGACTAGGATAAGCTCACAGCACTGAAATTTAGTGATTTTAACCTTGTAGATCACAAGGTTTACAGTATGCTAGCCTCGCACAAGTACTTAACTATCACAAAAGGGAGGAACCCAAATATTGTCCCTCAGCAATGGACCCATAACCTCATGCAGTCAACCCTCCTCAGTGTAATGAAGATTCCTCATTTCGGGAGGCATCAGGAAGTAAATGCATGCGTCAGATTGTTGTTGTCCTGCTACCATGAAGGATACTTATGGTTGGACTGTCGCATCACTATGGATCCGATTCTGATCAATTGGATCACAAGGATAAGAATGCAGGGCCCTGACCCACACGAGTTTTACCCTGGAAATACTGCAGATCCCACTCTCACCCATTGAATAAAAGACACGTATGGTGATCTAGAGAAGGGAACATGAGGTTACAAGGTACCCTCCATTGAGAATGCAACATTGCTCCTTGGTTTCCAGTTGATCTCAGGGAAGTTAGTTCACAAAAACAAACCCACACAGGTGACCAGATTTGTAGTTGACCTCACAAGGAAGTGCACGGAGGGACTACAAATGAACTAGGCAAAGTATCATATAAATCAACTAGAGCTTGACTGCATACAAGTGCAAGACCAAGGCTATGAGTTCCACTTTAGTTGGTTGCTCATACTCATCACTTTCATTGCTTGGGAGCTACTAGAAGGTCCCACTTTTCCAGAGATCGAACCCTTCGAACCACTGGCCGCAAAGTTCTGTATGCTATGGTATTCCAATGACATGAACAATCAGTGGAAGTACAATGCCATCTTCCACGCTTATTAAAATCAATTGAAGAATGAAATTTAGTCTACATCGCACATCACACCAAACACACTTCATAGGTTTATACCTTTGATCAAATTTAGTGCAGACCACCACTTCACCTATATCACAGCGCGCGTAGATGAGCATAAACAACAACTCCAGTCGTACTATAAGTTGACAGAAGAAGATTTAGAGCAGATTACCAAGGAATGGTCGATGGACCTCCTTTTTCTAGCAGACCCCATAGAGATGTCCGATGTGGATAGCCCTGAATCTATGCTGGATACACCTAGACTGCACAAGACTAATAAGGATGTGGAAGTCCAAGATATCCATAGCACATCCACGAAGACTACTTCGATCTCACCGCCGAAGGGATGTGATGGTGAAGAACTAGGTGGAACAGAATTTGAGAAAAACAAAGGCGAGGTTACTCCACCTAGAGAGGAGAAGGACCCCTCCAAGAAAAGGAATATTACCCCACCAAAGCCCTCATCCCGAAAGAAAGCTAAGGCCACCCGGACTAAGTTTAAGACTACACTCACACAGAAAAACTTCGATTTATTGATCGTTGCACTGACTGATGCCTCACTAGAGATCACAGAAAAGAAAGAAGCGAAGTAGGAGGAGGTATTCAACGAAATCAAGGGTAAAATTCTATAAGTGCAGCAGGCACTCCAGTCTAGAAAAGCAGTTTCTATGACGCCCGTGACAATTGAAACAATAGGAACAACTAATGAGCCCACCCAATTATGCCAGATCACCGAGAAAGTCAAAGCTCACCTAGGCTTTGGAATAGGTACATATCACACTTAGAGTACAACAGAGGAAGGAAAAATAGGAAAATATTGCCCTGGAAGTGAAGTGGGAGGAGGAAAAAGCATAGTTACAACAGAGCAAGGACTAGTTGCTAGTAGAGCAACTTGAAGTACAGGAAAGAGTTCACAAAGAAATTTTCTCTTTGATGGTCATTGAAGTGAAATTTGAAGAATGTGTCCCACAACAGGTGGCACAACTTGAAGAAGTAATCCAACAACTTCAGTAGAACATCGTAGATCTGGAACTTCGTATCGTGCCTGAGACTCCACAAGAAGTAAGAGATTTGAGGGAAGCAACTGCTCGTATTGTAGTTGGATGATTAAAAACCTTGGATTTGGAATGTAAGTAGCTGAGCGCTAGAAGTGCCCAGACTTATGAGAACCTCACAGAGAACCTAGAATTGCAGACATTAGAAGAACAACTCCAAGAAGAAAAGCAACATGCAGATATGTTATAGGCGCAGCTGGAGGCCTTGACCCTAGTTGAGAGAATGAAGCGATTTCCAGAGCAACGCACCGCCCGCCAACAGGTACCCATGCTACAAAGTAAAGTGATGGAAGTCTCTCAACGACCTCAACCACTCCAAGAGAAAGAATGTCAACTGTTCACTGAAGTTGAGAGCCAGGCAACCGAGCTTGAACAAGTTGTCATCACTACAGAACAGTGCATGGAAGGACTAGTAAACAACACAGTGATCCAGGAGTTCACTGAGCAAGAGGCCGTCGCACTACAATAGGTAGAAGTACCTCGGGCCAAGATCGAGACATTTGAAGCGGAGTTGATCAGACCGGAGTGACTCAGGACGAGTCACATGTGAGTGTTGGGGGCCTGTTGGCCCTTGACCAAGTTTTGAGGAACACTTGGTCATATTTGACCGTTTTTGGACATCGACACCCTGTCAAAGATGGAGCACCAGGCGAAGCAGAGATAACGAGATCTCGACCCACTTTTGGGTCCCTTTTTAGGGTTTTGGGTTAATGTAATGGGAAAATGGATGTCAGCCCATGGGTTTACCCATGTTTAGGCCTATGTTTTAAAGTATAAATAAGTAGCTAGGCAATGTAATAAGAGCCAATGTCTTAGTGCTAGTAATTAGATTTGTGTGATCGAATGTAAATGCTCTATGCATGATTGTAAGAGGCTTGCAGAGCTGAGTGCAAGTGCTGAGTGCACGGATTGTAAGAAGGCTCTGTGCTAGATCTACTCGAGGAAGGAGGATCTGGCGAGGTGCGCGCAGATCTCCTGTCCTATGCAGAGTACAAGTTGAACTCTATTCTGTAATCAGATTGACCAAAGATAATAAAGAAGAAGAAGACTTTTTGGACATAGCCCCAGGGTGGGGGTGAACCACGCAAACCTGTGTGTCCTTCTTTGTGCTACTGCTTCCTTATGTTTTCCTTATCTTGTTAAGTGCTATGCCATGATTAGATAGATTTTCTTATGCTTTGTGATTCACTAGATGCATATGAATAGTATATCTAATGTGTATGAGGATGCTTAGTGCTGATATAGAGGATCTAATATGTTTTGTTGTTACTAAGCACTGAAATATCTTATATCTGATCAAGTACTGTGATGTTTTGTCTTATCTACGAAGTACAATAAGGTTGAATAGTAATGAATGAATGATGCTAAGTGCTCTGTAAAGGATATAATCATAGATCTGTGTCCTAGCTAAGGTTGCAGACACCCGAGTCTTGCAACCACTCCTGCCTCTACCTCGGGTGAGACTTCATCTGCTTCGTAGGTGTTGTCGAAAGGGCCAATAGTTAGGGATTTTTTGGTGCAATCGTGAGCGTTGAACCCTGGGTCTACCCCTGTGCCAACACTTTGCAGGAGACACAATGACTATCACTGGGTTGAAGTGAGCAGAAGAGAAGAAAATATGAAGCGAAGTGCGGAAAAAAAATCCGTTGGATGAGGACATTGAGGATGACAGATCCGAAAGAAAGATGGATTGAGGACAACTCAGAAAGTGGAAAAATATACTGTTGGATGCTTTGGAGCACCGCGTGAGAAGGAAGGGAAGGCAAGCTGGCGAAGCTTGGAAAAAGCGGGTCAAGTCGACCTAGGGTTTTAGACACTGAGGGTTTTGGTATCTAGGGTTTTGGCACTTAGGTTTCGGCCTAAGGATATCGATGAGGTCTTATAATGTATATATAAAGGTCAAGGGACCTGGGTTGGGTTGGTCATTGAGTATTGAGACAATATTGTTGTTGATTCATCTCTATTGTGGGAGAGATTATTGTATTGAGAGAGAGAAGTGCTGAGAGAGAGAGAGCCTTCTGGTATTGTAAAATCTTCAACTGTGCAGAGATCAAGTCCTGCAACTGGGTGCACAGGAGAGGGGAGAGAAAGAGGGAGAAGAAAGAAGATATGCTAGCTGAGAGCGTAGACAAGGACTGTATGCTTTACCTTAATAAATCATAAGAACAATTTTGTGGACGTAGCCCTAGAGGGAGGGTGAACCATGTATACATTGTGTTTTGTATGTGTGATTGATGCTTTGATCTCTGTTGTTGTTATCATGTTATTTATATTACTGTGTTAGATCAGATCTATAACTATGCAGGATAGATCTAGCTTGATAAGTGATAGGTGCATATTGTGTTGTTGTTCCACTAGATCCACTTGATATTTCATTGGTTGTAGACATCTCTGTCCCACAACCCCCTCATAGCTGCTTCGGGTGAGACTGTATCTGCTTCACAGGTGTTTCCTAAAGGGCCAATAGCTAGGACTTGTTGGTGCACTCTTGTAGTGAACCTCGGGTCTACCCTTGTGCCAAAAAATGGTTCCATTGCCAAGACCATAATATTCTTGAGGGAATGTCAAGGTGGTTCCCATAGAAGACAAAAATTCAAAAGTGGATAGAGGATCAAGAGAGGGACTTCGCAGAAGCCCAAAACAAAAACCCTAAGCTGAGTACTGAAGATTGGCTACAAATATAGATCTTCACCAACATTCACGAGATCTTCTTTGGAGGAATCCATCAAGAGCTACATGAATAGTTGGCTAGGTTAGCTGATACCCAATTTGAGATCAAATCTAGACCTCCTGTAGTTTGGACTTCGACGCTGATACAGAGGCTTAAGAGAGTTGATAATGCTATATCTATAGTGGTAGATCACTGGTTTGATAGTACCATTGGAGGGTATATCAACGAATTTTCTGTTGATAGAGTAGAGTCGTATAGCCAAGCCGAGAGATACTTTTCCATAGGACCCAGAGGGAAATTTTTGCATTTTCTGAAGTTTAGAATCAAGATGCTCTTTCATGAAAACCATATCTTAAAGATACAGTAGACTAGCGGGATCTAAAAAGGATAATGTTAAGGAATTCAGACAACAAGAGCGACACAGGAGCTGGACATATGCGCAGTGGAAAAGTATTCAGAGGGATTTACCTTGAGAACCTATTTAAGAAAAACTACAGGGAAGAGGGTTTCTACAGTGGAAAAGAGGTGGATCTAACAGACGAAGAGCACTCATAACCCATTAAGGAAGAGGAAGAAGTCGCTGAAGAACTTCACTGGGACAAGCCAAAAACATCAGGAACTGTGCAAACCACTGAAGTAAGTAATATCAATCCTCCTGTTGTTTCAGAAACACTAAGTAATCAGAATATTCATAAGCACCAGAGTCCTCAGAGCACTATTACTAGTAGTTCAACATCTACACAGATAGGAAATCTAGGCAACTCCATGGTAGATGAGATGAGGCTCCCTATATTTAGAGGATATGGATCTAAATATCCTGATCAACACTGGTTCTTGTGTGAGGCTGTATGGAACATTAAAAACATCAGCAATGAAGTTGTTAAAAGAAACCAATTTAGCACTACGCTGAGGGATCGCGCGTTGAGATGGTACATGAAGCTTGTCCAAGGCCTTGCACAACCTAAACCACTAAATGAGATCAAAAACATGCTAATTGCAGAGTTTATGAAACATAAGTCTGAGTCACAATGTATTACAGAGCTGAAGGAGATCAAGCAGAAGGTAGTCGAACCTGTTTGGGAGTTCGATCAGAGATTCAAGACCCTAACAGGCCGACTGACTTTCAAGATCCTGAACGAGAAGAACAAAGAATGGTTTATCACTACTCTTTTACCACATATCAGAGTTCCACTGATGTAGCAGAAGATTTCCTCATAGGTAGAAGCATTGGAGATAGCCATGAAGCTTGAATCAACCCCCATGGGAGAGTCTAGCTCAGGTATGAGTCAGATCTTGATCCAACTGAATAGTTTGTCTCTGCAGGTCAAGGATATGAAGAAGGACAAAGGAAAATACAAAAGGGAAGAAATCTGGTGTATCATATGAAAATCAGAAGGCCATGACAAGGAGCACTATCCCCTGTTTCACGAATATTTGGCTTCTGGAGCTGTGATCCCTTTGAAGCAAGTCACATTAACCTGGTGCGAAGTATGCAAAAATCGACATCACCCTGGTGAGTGCTATTATATGCAGAAGTATGTTTAGACATCTGCAAACCTATACTGCACCTTTTGTAAGTTAGTAGGGCATGATGATAGAGACTGTAGGTCCTATGACCTCATGCATGAAAGGTCAAGAGATCCAAGGAGCAGTACATCAATAAGGAAACAATGCACAATATAACTCCCTGGGAAGAGGAAACTTCAATCCTCATGGTGGATTCAGAGGAGGAGGAGGAGGAGGAGGTATGGGTTGAGGCCAAGGACAAATAATCTGTTATAACTACACACAACCAATACATCTAGCAAGGAACTATCAGAACCCTTGTACCACTTGCAGTTATTGCAACTCCTTCGAGCATATCATTAAGGATTGCCCTGTACTGCTATCGAAGCTTCAGAAAAGATGAGGACCTCAGAAGAACCCACAAGTGCAATTAATATATGTTGAACCTCGTGGAACAAACCCTAGAGTTGTTGTTATCACTCGAGGATGCATTGCTATAGGAGAAGACAAAGCAGCCCAAGGTAAGACTGCAGAAGGCCCTAGAGTAAGGAAAGTTGCGAAGAAGAATCCAATGTTAGATGCTAAGAAAGAAAGACAAATATTTGAGGAGGCAAGAAAATAATTCAAAGGAGATCAAGGATCTTCATCAAAGACATGACTAGAAATAAGAGAATACAGAATGCCTCATGCATTTGATCAGTTGGCTTCACCAAAGGAGGGAAAATAAGTAAGTAAGCACATCGAATTTTTATACACTTGTATTAAGTTGATTCAGGATGAAAATGTTGTACAAGAATTACAGAACTTAATCAGACAGTATGAGATAGGGAAAGTATACCCCTTACTGAATAGGGTAGTACACCAAATTGGTAAGAAGAGAAGGACAAATAAAGAATTACACTTGAATGCTCAGATAGGAGAGTATGATATAGACTATGTGGTCCTCGACTTAGGGTCGGAGGTCAATGTCACGACGAAGCAAACGTGGGTACTAATGGGAAAACCTAAGCTGATCTATTCCCTTATTAGGCTTTGCATGGCTAATCAGCAAGCTGTCAGCCTATTTGGATGGTTGGAACATGTCCCTGTGGACATCGATGAAGTTAGAACATTTGCATATTTTGAGGTAATTGAAATTATTGATGACAACTGCCCTTACCCTGCATTGTTAGGAATTGACTGGGCCTTCAACAATTCTACTATTGTTGACCTAAAGAAGAGGCGTATGACATTTGAAAGAGATGGCCTTCGATTCATTGTACCTTTAGATCCAGATGAGGGTCCTCGATATACAGAGCCTATCAGAGAAGAAGATCATGCATATGAACTGGAAAACAACTACAAGATGACAGTCGGACAACAGGATTACATCAACCCTACAGCTGATGGGAACCTGATCTGGCGAAGTGACAATGCATGTTCATCAGATTCAAAAGAAGCACTGGAGAACTGGCAGAACCAAATGTATGAAGTATCCACAAGGAGATGTGCTTGACTGACCAGAGAGGTTCGCTGGATTGGTACAACCATAAATAAATTACCTACATTCGATGGTCTAAATCCTTTAGAATCCTTCTTGACAGACTTTGAAGAAATCGTACCAACACAATAGAGGCTGTTGGCAATGGATGAGGCCCTAAAATCCACACTAGAAATATGGTGGGGAATGCATAAAAGAAACATCACAGACTGGACACAATGTTGAACCTTGATGACAACATGGTTCTCAACACAAGCAGTAAGTTGAGAAGTAAGGTACACAGGTTGAAGTTGCCTAAAGGACCATGTGCGAAGCTGTGAAGAGGCCTAGAGTGACATCCCTTGAGAACAATGGGTGCATAGATTCATTAACACACTTCACACAACCCCTATCAACTGGTACCTTCAAGCGGAGCTGTGCCTCGTCACTGCAGATTGGGAAGGTATGATTCAGAACTTTGTAACCACATTTTTCTTTGAAAGTGAAAACCCTTCAGTAGAAAAAACATTTCATATCATGAGACAGAAGGTATTTGAGGTGGCATCCAACCTCCCTATGGAACAAGAAGAGGACGAATGGACTACGCCTCTCCCAAAATTGCAGAGTTGCTACAACATCAATGCCGATGATGATAAAAATCCCAGGAAGGTAAACATCACTGAAATAGAAGGCCAAAGAGATGTGGAAGGACCAAGAGTTGAGATACCATTTATTGGTCATCCCATCAATATAAAAAAGTTCAACATTGGGACAGAGGAGACACTGAAGCTTGCCAATGTCGGATATTACTGGGATGTTGCCACCATTGACAAGATTACAGAATTGTTGCACGAATATCAGGACTTGTTTCTGACCAGTTTCACTGATATGAAGGGTATCAAAGGACCTATGGGAGAGATGAGAATACCTTTGAAACCAGATGCAAGGCCAGTTAAGCAAAGACCCTACAGATTGAACCTGAAATACAAGGAAAAAGTGAAGACTGGGCTTGACAGAATGCTGGAAGCAGGGGTTATTGAACTCGTCGAAGAGTCGGAGTGGATCAGCCCTATGGTAGTACAAGACAAGAAGACAGGAGAAATCAGGATATGTGTGGACCTCAGGAAGTTGAATGATGCATGTCTACATGATCCTTTCCATACACCTTTCACTGATGAAGTATTAGATAACGTGGGAGGCCAGAAGGTATATTCTTTACAGATGGATTTTCAGGTACCATCAGATCCAGATTGCCAAGGAGGACTTCCACAAGACTACATTTTCCACAGAATGGGGATCCTATCAATATACAATAATGCCCTTAGGACTGAAGAATTCCCTAACCATCTTTTCCAGGATAGTGGTTGAAGTGTTCAAAGAATTTTTGCATAATTTTTTAGAAGCCTATTTTGATGACTGGACTGTGTTTAGTTTGTTGAAAAATCATATTGAATGTCTAAGGCTAATGCTGGATAAATGCAGACAGTGTCAAATTGCTTTAAATCTAAAGAAGTGCATCTTCTTCTCACCATTTGGAGTACTATTAGGCCATATTGTATGCAAGCAAGGATTGCTGGTTGATCCATCAAAGATTGCAATTATAGTTGATTTGCCACCACCTACTTCAGTCAAACAACTACACACTGCGCTAGGACATACTGGCTATTAGAGGAAATTTATTAAAGGCTATGCTCAAATCACAACACCGATGGAGAAGCTGTTAAAGAAGGATTGTCATTTCGGTTGGACAGATGAATGCCAGCAGAGCTTTGACACACTGAAACAGAAGATGGTCACTGCGCCCATTCTGGTTTTTCCAGATTGGAACAAGGAATTTCATGTGCATATCTATCCATGTTATATTGCATTAGGAGCAGTACTAACACAAACTGGAGAAGGGGATATCGACCATCCGTTATCTTTCTCTAGAAGGAAGTTATCTACAACCAAAATTAACTATACCACTACAAAAAGAGAAGGATTAGCCATGGTGTACGCGCTGCAAAAAATCTGACACTACTTGTTGGGAGGACACTTTAAAATGTTCACAGATCACTCTGCGCTGAAGTACCTAGTCAATAAGCCAGTGTTGGGGGACGGATATGCAGATGGATTCTATTGTTTCAAGAATATGATTTTGAAATCATAGTTAAGCCAGGAAGAATGAACAAGGGTCCTGACCACTTGTCGAGGTTGGAACATGGCGAAGAACCTACTAGTTTGGAGGATACACTGCCGGATGCATAGCTTCTCGCAATTAGGAGGATTGATGACCACTTCGCAGACATAGTCCAGTTCCTGTCTACAGGAATGACGCCTAGTGAGTATACAATTCCCCAGAAGAAACATCATGTGGTGCACGCTACAGAATTTTCACTTATAGCTGGCCAACTATACAAACTGGGATCTGATCAGATACTAAGAAGATGTGTTATGGAGACAGAGCGACCATTGATCCTTGAAGAAGCTCATGAAGGCATCGCAGGAGGACACTACGCAAGGAGAGTGACTGTGAAGAAGGTCCTGCGAGTTGGCCTTTGGTGGCCTACCTTACACAAAGATGCTAAGGATTATGCTAGAGCCTGTGATGTATGCCAGAGAGTTGGGAAACCATCCAGATGAGATGAAATTCCATTAACACCTCAGATGACCATACAAGCATTTAAAAAGTGGTCCATTGACTTCGTGGGACCTATAAACCCACCATGGAAATGCACAAGAGCAAGGTATATCATTAATATGACATAATACTTAACCACATGGGATGAGGCTAGAGCAGTCAAGGACTGTAGTGCAACTATACCTATGCTTTTTATATTTGATGACATAATAACCAGGTTTGGATGCCCCAAAATCCTTATGAGTGACCAAGGCACATATTTCATCAATAATACAATTGAATCCCGGACTGAAGAATTTGTAGTCCACCATCAGAAGAGCACACCTTACCATCCAAAAGCAAATGGAACAATTGAAGCATTCAATAAGATCTTGGAGACAACATTGACAAAAAATTGCAGTGTGAATAGGGATGACTGGGATCTAAAAGTACCTGCAGTACTATGGGCCTATAGAACCACTTGCAAGAAATTAACAATGCAAACCCCTTTCAAGTTGGTTTATGGTCTTGAAGTTGTTGTCCCAATGGAATACTTGGTACCAAGATTAAGGATTGCTACATTTATAGACATGGATGATACTAGCGCTATTCGCAAGAGGCTTGCACAATTGGTTGAACTAGAAGAAGACAGATTCATTGCTGGGTTCCATCAACAAGTTCAGAAGGAAAGAGAGAAGGCCTATCATGACAGGCACATCAAGAAGAAGGCATTCAAGCAAGGTGACTTAGTGTTGGTGTATGACCGTAAATTTATAAAAAACCCTAGGAAGTTCAAAACACATTGGCTAGGATCATATGAGATCACATATGTTACAGAAGGAGGAGTTGCGTCACTGAAGACATTGAATGGAAAATGGAAGGAGGGATTGGTGAATGGAAGTCGGCTGAATTTGTACTATGGAAACCAACTGCCTCGAAGCTCTCAGTAGAAGCAAGGAGAAAAGGGTTTAGGTACCAGGTGCAGTTGGAACTGGGTACCAGACACATAAAAGACAATCTGCACAAGAAGGGAGAGGAGGCACAAAGCAGAAAGCAAAGGCTGCACTGCGCAATCCAAGTCAAAGAAAAATAGAGGAACCAGATCTGAAGTGCCTCGGGACGAGTCACAGGTAAGTGTTGGGGACCTTTTGGCCCTTGGTTATGGAAGTAAGCGAAGTACAAGGAAGAAAAGGTAAAAAGTGAGCTTTGTGGGAAACATAGTGACTGTCACTAGGTCGAAGTGAGCAGAAGAGAAGAAAAGATGGAGCGAAGTGCGGAAAAGCGAGTCGTTGGATGAGGAGATCGAGGATGATAGATCAGAAAGGAAGATATATTGAGGACAACTCAAAAAGTGGAAAAATCCACCGTTGGATGCTTTGGAGCACCACGCGAGAAGGAAGGGAAGGCAAGCTGGCGAAGCCCGAAAAAAGTGGGTCAAGTTGACCTATGGTTTTAGACACCTAGGGTTTTGGTATCTATGGTTTTGGCACTTAGGATTCGGCCTAAGGCTATCAGTGAGGTATTGTAATGTATAAATAAAGGTCAAGAGGACTTGGGTTGGGTTGGTCATTGAGTATTGACATGATATTGTTGTTGATTCAACTTTATTGTGGGAGAGATTATTGTATTGAGAGAGAGAAGTGCTGAGAGAGAGAGCCTTATGGTATTGTAATATCTTCAGCTGTGTGCGGAGATCAAGTCCTATAGCTGGGTCCATAGGAGAGGGGAGAGAAAGAGGGAGAAGAAAGAATATCTTCTAGCTGAGAGCGTAGACAAGGACTGTATGCTTTACCTTAATAAATCATAAGCACAATTCTGTGGACGTAGCCCTAGAGGGAGGGTGAACCACGTATATCTTTCATTGTGTATGTATGATTGATGCTTTGATCTCTGTTGTTGTTATCTTGTTATTTATATTGTTGTGTTAGATCAAATATATAATTGTGCAGGATAGATCTATCTTGATAAGTGATAGGTTTATATTGTGTTGTTGTTCCACTAGATCCACTTGATATTCCCCTGGTTGTAGACATGTTTTTCCTGCAACCCCCTCATAACTGCTTCGGGTGAGACTGCATCTGCTTCATAGGTGTTGCCGAAAGGGCCAGTAGCTAGGGATTTTTGGTGCACTCTTGGAGTGAACCTCGGGTCTACCCCTGTGCCAACAACGCACCTCTTGGCACCCTTAGCTAGCAAAAACATCAAGGTTGAATTTTTGGGTCAAATTCAAAGTTTGACTGGTCAAAGTCAAAGTCAAAGAAAGTCATTACTTATTCTATGAAGTTAGAGAACAAGCTAGAAGGAGATTCAAGCTTCATATCATGGAAGAGAAGGATTGACCTCATCCTTTCCAAGAACAAGGTTCTAGATATTGTGAAGGGAAAGATTGTGGAACCATAGTTTGAGGCAGGAAAAGAAAATGAACCTCAGAATGTTGAAGCAATGGATAAATTCAAGGACAATGACATAAACACTTTGAGTATCATTGTGGATTTTGTCAAATATCACTTGATACCCTACATATCCAATCTTGACTCATCCAAGAAGATGTATGATGCGCTAACCAACCTTTTTGTAGTCAGAAATATTGGACAAGTGATGAGTTTGAAGAATGAACTTTGTGACACAAATATTACTAAGGATGACATTGTAGCCTCATACTTTGTGAGGATTTCTTAGTTGACAGATCAACTACAAGATATTGAAGAAGTTATTCCAGAAAAGGAAATTGTGAATATAGAACTTAATGGTCTTTCTAGATCATGGGATGCATTTGTTGTAAGCATGAACATAAGGAAGGAGTTTTCAACGCTAGAATAACTATGGACCTATTGTGCACAGGAAGAGACAAGGATAATCTCAAAAGAAAGATCTCAAAAGGAAGAGGATGATCAAGCCTATACAAAAAAGTTCAAACAACATGAAGGTAATAAAGGATTTGGCTCAAGAAATAAACTCAATCATAAGAGGGACATGTCAAAGGTAGAATGTTTTGGATGCCAAAAATATGAACACTACAAAAGGGATTGTCCTAAATTAACTAAGAAGAGAAAATAAACACACCATGCGTCAGCTGCCAATGATGAAGAGCCTTCAAATAAATCCAAGCATGAAGAAACATATTTATTCTACTAATCATCTCTTGCAGGATCCCTTAAATACATCATGTGGTTAATCGATAGTAGAGGTGACTGTGTAAATATATCAAGCATGAAGGAAAAGGAAACATCTCATAAAGAAGAACTTGGAATCAAGAACTCTTATGCAGTCAAGGGAATTGGAAAATCTTCTATCAAAATGGAATCATGTAACAATGTTCATCATAACAATGTTTAATATGTTTCTGGAGTAGATTTTAACCTTGTACAATATTTACTGCAAACATATTTTCAGTAAAAGAATAGAAAAGATACAATGGCAAATAAAAACATTACACAAGATTTTTCCCCTGGAAACCCAAACCGGGAAAACCAACATATTCTATATTCATTCATAGTGATACATTGTTTACAATACAATATACATATAGGAGCCAGTGGCATCCAAATCCCTAACCCAATGACCTATATTAGTCAACAACCCTAATTCCTTAACCGGAAATAGAAAAACATCAGTAAAAACCATGTGTTGAAAAACCGCCCAACAATGGACATGTAAATCGAGGTGACATAAAAATGAGGCAAAAATGTGACACGTTTCCCAAGGAAAAACAATTTTCTTGGGGGCTCTTCCCTCGAACCCATGTGTGGGGGGATATCTCCCCCTTGCATCCCCTCAAACCCCCCTGTGTGCCTGGCACAATGTAGAAGACACTATAGCTAGTTGTGCAAAGAATATAACATATACCCAACATTCTCCCACTTGTTGTTTTCTTTGCATAAAGGGGGTTACAGTGTTACATAGTCAACAATCCAGAGTAACAATTCCCATGGATCCTCTACACCAAGATAACTTCTCAGTGCTCATAGATTTTTTTAATGAGTCTGCAACAATCTTCAAAGTTTCCACCTTCATCATTAACACTTTCTTTTCTTCAACCATGTCTCTCACAAAGTGATATTGAATATCAATATGCTTTGTCTTTGAATGATAAGACGGGTTCTTTGCCAAAAAAATTGCACTCTGACTGTCACAATCTATCCTTACATCTTGGTGTACTAACCCAATACCTAAACTCAATATTTGTAACCATACTGCTTCCTTTCTTGCATGAGTGTCTTCCATGTATTCAACTTCTGTAGTTAAAAATTCCACTACAACCTGTCTTTTTCTCATTCAATTGATTTCTCCTCCAAACAGGTTAAACACATACTCGCTTGTAGATCTCCTACGATCTAGATCTCCATCCCAATATGCATCCACAAATCCATGTATATCCAACACTCTGTACAATCACAGTCTTCCTTGGTAGTTGTTATCACTGAAATTTCGTCCGCATAGGGCGACAAGAACTCCGCATCATCAGCACAGAAAAACAGTCATTCATGGCACAAGGATTAATCCCACAGCACAACAAAAGAGCCAAAACTATACAAAAATGGCTAAAAAATTAAAAAGCGCATT
>JASDQU011441022.1:0-11458 GCA_032191745.1 Picea mariana
CAGTTCCCTATTTGACAACTTCTATGGTTTTGACAATGTGATAACCAGATGATGGGGAGTTATTTGGATGCCTATCCCTGAAATCCTACCTAGACTAAAAAATTTCTTTTGGCACCTCCTGTGGAGGAAAACTTAGTGAGTTTTTAGAAAAAAATTAGATGTAGTTGTTTTGAGAGGTTGGGGGTGTGAACCAGCCTCGTTGAAATTAAATGGGAGTGGATAGTTTCATCAAGAAAAGGGTGGGGTGTTTCGGAATCCCTTTGGAGGAAACTTACTTTGACCTCCATGTCTCAAGAAGAAGCTATGTGAGTGATAAGTGACTTTTGTGTGTGAATGAGTGAAAGTGTGCCAATTTTTAATGAATTAGGTGTCACCTTGCTGCATGTGGACTTTGCTTGGTCCTTACAAGTGTTGATTACCTAATTAACTAAGTGCCTTTGGTGCAACCTTGCGTAATTCAAAAGTCCCTAGGAAGCTAGCATGTGGACATGTGGGTCCATTACTATTCCTTTAACTCCCTATTTGTGATTTAATCTAAGAAAATATTTGAAACTATCCTAGATTGTGATCATGTGGGCATGTGTGGGCCCATTACAAAACCTTTAAACTTCCCTAGTGTTTTAAGCTAAGAAAGTAAATTTCAACACTATCTTATCTTTGTGACATGTGGGCATGTATGGGCCCGTTACAATCTTAAGATTTGTTTAAAAAATAAACTAAGAGGAGTCCCAAGAAGGGTTGTTGTCCTCTCCTAAAGGTTTTAATTTTCTTAAGGGAGATGAAATTATCCCACAATCTTTTTCTGATTCTAAAGGTCGCTTGGAGGCACGAGAGAAGAGCATACTAAGCAATTGTTATCCAACTTCTAGTCCCAATGCAAGTTAAATGTGATTACAAATGATTTCCAACTTATATTTTTAGCCAAAACAAGCCATCCATGTGGCGAAAATGAAAGCAAAAGAGGAAATAATGATTTTAACCCCCTAAGTGTCTATGTGTTTTGACTAATCCCTTTATATGAAGAGGGGATTAAGTGTGGTGCAGCTTAAAACATGGATGAAATCACTTTTAAGAAGGCTAATGGCCTTCCACAAATCTCAAGAACCTTACAATGTGAATTTTTTGCACAAGTGCGCGGGTCTCAGTGGAGACAGAGAGGCACAGAGTGCATGTGCGCAAATCGAAACTAACTAATGGGAGCACGTGCGTAGAACATAACTGTGACTCGGGCGCATGTGCGCACGATGCGCGTCTGTGGGCCAAAAAAACTGCGCACAGATGACACACGACTGTGAATGAAAATTATGGATGGAATTCTCTCTATTCACCTTGGAATTGGATGATTGGCAGGTCGGCTTAGGCCGGTTAATGCACCTGCAAGTTAAATAAACCAAAAGAAGAGCTAGAAAAACCCAAATGGGGTAGGAAATTGATAACTTTCCCCGGTGGAGTCGTCAATCTGTTACGGCTCTTTCGTCACCTTAGTGAGAAAAATAGAGGTTCTTGCAAGCTTAGTTGGGTTTGCTAAGCAGGATAGCTGCAAGGAAAAGGGTTAGAGAAAGAAATATAAAACAACAACTAAATTGATAAACATAGGGACATAAGGACAAAATAAACAATGAGACCCATGTCACCAATGATAAGGTTGATATTAGTGAAAGAAAACACCGAGAAGCAAGAGGACTATGAGTCCCTTCTTCCTCCAAGGGAGGGCTCTTGGACCCCCACAAATAAGCTCTTCTTACAACTTTGAAAGTGAAAATGAAAATGGTGAAAGAATTCTTTCCTAATCCACTCAAGGGGTGAGATGGATTTCCCAATGCAATGATGCAAGTATACTCTTGGTAAGGATAGAAGATTCCTCAAGAGAATAATGGCAGCATAACTTTTCTATGAATTCCTTGAAAAATGAAGTGTATCCATGGCCTTTTTATAGCATTCCTTTGAGGTATTGTCCAACTAGTTTGTAGTGTGTAAAGAGGCTAATTAAGGCATTTCTAGGTCTTTGACCAGCCACCCAGTCGAATCCAGTCCAGATTTGAGTGTCAAATCAACTTGGAAGATAAACTAGAAGTGGGTGGGAGGCCGACCACTCTCATAAATGCATCGTTTCTCAGGTGCACGGATTTTTGCGACAACAGTCACGCATCGTGCGCATGTGCGTGATTTCTGTGTTTCTGTTTTGCGCATGTGTGCACGCACCCTGTGTCTTCATAGCGCCCTTTAATTTTTGCACTAGTTGTATAGTTTTTTTCTCTTTGGAAATGATTTTTTGGTAATTTTGGTCCATGGGTGACCTCATAACTGTTTGATGATGTTGAATTCTTGTAACCATTTGTGGACGAAATTTCGGTGATAACACTTATGAATCTGCCTTCTGATTTTTATCCCTTGGAATGAAGGAAATATTAAAAGAGAAAAAGGATTCCATCAATTCACCTACTCTTTTGGCATATAATTTAAGTCTTTCCTTATTAATATTATATTTCTGAGTAACTTGATTTATTACCAACTCAGAGTCACCAGTCACAATCAAATGTTCTATCTTCATTTCTTGTGCAAGGATCATTCCTTGAATCAAAGCCTCATATTCCGCCTCATTATTTGTGCATGCAAATTCAAGTCTGATAGCATGTGGGTGAAAAAAAATTTAAGGACAATTCCAACTCCAATCCCTAAACTTGAGCAAGCTCCATCAAATGACATCCTTTAGTAGCCCGAAAAATGATTTTCTTGATTTTATATATCCTCAATTTGTTCCATGTCCAGGATATCATAATTTATGATACCAACATCTATATAATCTTCCATTAGATCTTTATCCTTATTTTTGAAGGAGAACGACTTCCTAGATTCATGAGGAAGTCTAATGGAAGATTATGTAGATCCTCGGAAGAGACTAGTGGATCTAAATAATATTCCATTAGATCCTCCAAAGCTTCCTTTATTATTCAGAAAATGTTGTTGCAAATACTTGCAGCAAGATTTACAATGACAGAATGGGAAAGAGAGAGAAGAGAGTGGGAGAGATTTGGGCAGCATAGACTTGATCTGAGAATATATGGAGAAATGAGGAGGGGTAGGTATTATTTTACACTTGGGAGAGAGGAAATACCCCTCTTGGATGAGCTCCAAGTGTCACACATCAAAAATAGAAAGACAAAGTCAAGGAGGGTGCGCTTTTAGGGTTTTTGCTAGGATTAGGGTTTGAGGGGTGAGAGGGGAAGGGGGAAAACACCTTTTCCTTTCATCAAACCTGAATTTAGACTCAAGGGGGGGAACACTCAGGGTTTTGGCTGCCCTCTCACTTTAATTGTTTATTTTGACCAAGTTGATGAGCAAGGGGGGCACACTTTTAGCTAGGGAGCTACCACTTTAAGTTGTTGACTTAGCAAGGGGGGTCTTTTAAGTGGAAAAACATTTTTCCAACGTAGGAAAAAGGTTAGGAATCCTTTACCCACTCTCTCTCATGACTTTAGTCACTTTTACAAAAATTGTGTTTTCTAACTTAGCCAATTAAATCCTGACTTTTGACTGACTTTGAGTCCTCATGGACAAAGACCTAACAAAAGTTGTCCAATTGAGATGAAAATTGGTCCAAGGGTGTAGGGGGTCACTTTCCATTTTATTTGAGTAACCACACCCCTATAAAAAATCCCCAAGGAACAAATTTTTACATTTTACACAAATAATTAAAATTTTCAATTAATGGAAAATTTTTATTAATTAAAAAAGAAAACTATCAAAACTTAATGGAAATCCGCAAAACTATAGAAGATGTCTAGCATGGTCATTTAAAACATTCCTAAACCTTATTCACCCCTTGGGATAGACCATTATAATGCCTTTCACCACTTTGGAGGATTATTGTGAGTGAAAAACCCAAGGATAATTAAAATTGTCTAGTAGGAAAGATTAATTACACGAGGAAAAAAAAACACTCGATGAAAGGAATTCCCTAATGATAAATTCCTAGGTAACTAAATAAAAATTTGACTCATTCTGACCTATTACATTATTATCCCATGCAGGGGAGTGGACATTCTGAGTACATAGAAAGATGTGATGGGGGGGGGGGATTTTCCCTGCTGAGCCATAAATCTTGAAAATATGTTGCACCATATGGTACATATCTTCATAGTACATGACATTGACCCCTAGTTGAAATAGGTGGTTAACATCTGGCTCCACATGTGGATGTATGTTTGATCTCTTTGGCAGGAGAGCATGCAAGAACCTCAAAATCTACAAAACAAAGTGCTTACCAATAACCAACATAAGTACATGTGTAAAAGAATAAACCATAAATAAATGAAATGATATTGAAAATAATCCATAAACAAAATGATTATATAAATAAATATATACATAAACGAAATAATATCATAATTGAAATACTAAAGGAAAATGGTTAGAGATACGTTACAAAGGGTGTCCCTTTGGACACAAAATGGCTCTTCACTTAAAAAATAGTTTGAGTTGTTGTTCATTCCTTGGGATATTCATGGGCTCACAATCCAAGTGGTTGAGATGGAAATAATTAGGACCATACACATCATGGATAAGGAAAGACCTCAGATGTCTGAAAATTCCCTATCTGGGATGACTCATTGAATATCATTTTCCAAGTTTTATCAACTTGGAGTTTTTCTTGAGAACAGACCACCCAAGAAACATGCGTCTTCTTTTATTCCAATAAACTTTGAATTCTAGCAAAACTTGTGGAATTTTAGTAAATTTTTGCATATGACTATCATGGTGGAAGGCCAACCACTATTCATAATGATTTGGAAATGATAAACTGAAATTGTCTTCGCTTTTCCAATTATCTAGTATTAAGTCATATTATGGGTGAGAGGTTGGAATTGTAATTTTCAGGTACATTGCTTCATTGTTTCCATCAAGGTTGTCGATAATATTTTCTGAAGAGATGGGTTCTTCGAGAGGAGGTTGGGGATTTGAATTATATGGATATTCAACAAATTCAAACTCAACTTCCTTGTTTCCTCATGATCAGTTACTGACTCATCTATGGGCTCATCTGGAATTTCCATGTGAAGTTCCCTTTCTTTTTCATTGTGAAACTCTAGCTCTACAAGATCTAAACATCTGATGTAACCATGTGCACTAACAAGGTGGGATTCCACTATTTTTAGTTTATTTACATAGATGAATTATGTGGCTTTAACAACTTCTGTAAATTTCTCGATGGGAGCATCCATCTTAATATCTAAACATTCTATTTTAATATCTGAAGGTTCCTTCTCCTTCCATTTTTCCATAAAAGAATCAACCAATTCATTGTAAGTTTCAACCTAATCATCCCCCCATCTCTCTAAAAATGCATGCATCAAATCCTGTATGGTATTAAACTCATAATCATCTAAATCATGGAACCAATCATAAGAATGTTCATCAACAAGATTCAAGACAAACAATTTCATTAGAACATCCTCATGAATATGTGGATCACACCACTCACTAATACACCGCCCAAAGGATTTGATGTGAGAAATAGCATCACCATTATTACGAAAATCAGGCAAGTTTTCAATATCTACTTCAGGCAATTCATGAGGATAACCAATTATTATTGAAAAATCAATAGGATTATAAAAATTATCTAGATCCATTGAAAAAGAAAAGGTCTACAAAAAAGGAATGGGACCCAAAGATTATAAAGGATACTACGAGAAGAAAGCTTGGTTAACTTCCTCCAAAAACCCTTTAAAGTTCAAGGATGAAGCTAAGAAAGTTGTGAGTTCCTTCTTGAAGAAGACTTTGTGAAATTATTTTGAAGTGGATTCGTCAGATGATCAAGCTTATTCTAAACAAGAAGCATCAAACAAAGCAAAAAAAAAAGGGGAAAACAAAAATTCACAGGATTAAGTGTTGTAGGATTATTATGTACAAATAAGAGATGTATATCAGAGATTGCTTCTTCTCCAAGACTTTCAAGTAGCCTACGAGGAGCAAGTCTCTTTATTCTCCTCCTATACACCTTTTCAAGTTCATGAAAGGAATAAACCAACCCTTGCAGATTGCTCCTAGTAGTATACCTCAAAGAATAATCAAATAGTGTCACCACTTGGAGACTAAGCAATGTCGAATAACGCAACTCAAGTTAAAAAAAAATTAGGGAAAGTTTTATTACTTAGTTTTTTAAAGAATTAATTAGAGTTTTTCAATTAACCAAGGACAAGAGACTTGTCCCTGACAACGGCGAAACATATTTTACCATCCTTATACACACCTACAAATGTGGAGAAGTCTCTAATGCACTTGGTGTGTCCTTGAAGGCACAATCCTAAGTCCAGACCCACTGTCACCTCGATCTAGACTTCTTCCATCTAGGTTCACTTCTAAAGAAGTCAAGGGGGGTAGACACTATTTAACTATGTTAAGTTTTAATTAATGATATAGGAGTTAGTTTGGTTTTTTATTAAGGCTTCCCAACCCAATGACAAGCAAACAATGCAACTACAACTTTGAATGACAGGAAAACCTTTTCTTTAGCAATACAATAAAATAGACTAGTGCCTAAAATTATACCCAAAATTTACTTATAAAGTAAGACATGAAATATCTACACAATGAATCAAATAATGAAACAACTATTTCCAAATGAATAAAGAATTCTTTCAACCCCAAACAATGATGCTTCAATACATGTAAATATCAACAATGAAAGAGATTGCTAAAAAGTAAATAACTTGAAATTGAAGATTGCTTGGAAAGTAAAAACACATGGAAATTAAATTACACAACTTAGAAAGTAAAATTGTTTGAAAGATAAACTTGAGATACCAATGTTGTGAAAGTTGTGTTGGTTGATTTTATCAAATTTTAGGTCTCTCTTGAATTAGGGGGAATTAAGTGTGATAGATACAAGCCTAAACTATGTGACTACCCCGAATCCCTATCTCTTCAACCAAAAGGAAGTGTTGGGTTCTCAAGAATAAGGACAAACAAAGTCCTTCCCTAGCTCCATAGATCAAATCCTGAATGCTTGGGCGCTCAAGAAAGGAGGATGCGTAGTGTCGTGAAGTCATCCCCGAATTTAACCCCTTGTATCCTCCCAAGTCACCCTTTTTGGTGGTAGAAGCAAGAAATGGATTGAGTGCCTAATTAATCTATCCACAAAGTTCTTTTTCCCTTTCTTAGTTACCCAAGATCCACAAAGTGGCAAGGGGAGGGAATACAGGGCAAAATATGGGGCACAAATTCAATTACTTTCCAAAATAAATAAATAACACTAGCCTTCAAGATATTGCATGGATTGTTAGGCTAATCTCTTTGCAAGGTGTGGGCGAAAATTAATGTTTGAAATAACTTGGAAATAAAATATAATAATTCCTAGCCACACAACTTTTCCTTAAGGAAAAAGGTGGGAAAACAATAAGTAACTTTGCAACCTCACAACAATGGCACAATGTGGAGGACAAGCCTACCGATTTTGTGCCAAGGTGGGTGAAATAAAAAAATAACTTAAAAGAAATAATTATCCTAGCCACACAACCTTCTCTTTATGGGAGAAGTGGGGAAAACAATAAAATGTAAAAACAGAAAATTAAAATCTAATCTAGCCTTCACGATTTTGCATGGATGGCTAGGCCAATATCTTTGCAAGGTGTGGGCAATATTTTCTAACTAAATTACAATATCATATTTTTTTAATTAAAAATGAGAATGCAAGCCCAAGAGACTCTCTTGGGATGCTTACAATTCTTTAGAAGATGAGACATGGAAGGGGGTTTGGTACCCAAACTCTAAGAGGCTTCGTTGAGTCTTTAGAGGCCCAAAATGAGCAACATTTCCACTTAACCTGGTGAGAATCTGCATAAAACAACAAGCTATGCTTGTTGGAAAATGCTACAAAACACTTTTAGAATTAATTAATTTATGTTAGTACACAAACAAAAATTAAAAGGAAAATTTGTGAACATGAAAAATTAGTTTAAATAACTATTTTGGACCATAAAATATGTTGCAATGTAAGAGGGAAAGAGGGAGATGAGAACAAAAATATAAATGATGCCTTGAATGGTTGAATGAGTGAATTTCCAAATCTGAAATTCACTCCTCAAAACCCTTTAGTGACTTGCAAATGAGTATTTTCTTGCTACACAATATAACAAGGAGGTGAGTGCATCAAATAAGTTTGCAAAATACTTTCCAAACTTGAAAGAAACAACCACAAAACTAATAGAAATAATACTACCAATTATTCCCAAGAAAAATACTTTGCTTGGGTCTCCAAGTTAAACTAATGAAGCAAGACATACAATAAAATGAAATGCAACAATAGCACCTCACAAAAACACCATAGACAACATCAAGAATACTCCCAATGCACACCATAGATACTCCAAAGCTTCCTTTATTATTCAGAAAATGTTGCTACAAATACTTGCAACAAGATTTACAATGAGAGATTGGGAAAGAGAGAGAAGAGAGTAGGAGAGATTTGGGCAGCATATACTTTCTCTTAGAAAATATGGAGAAATGAGCAGGGGTATGCATTCTTTTATACTTGGGATAGAGGAAGGACCCCTCTTGGATGAGCTCCAAGTGTCACACATCAAAGATAGAAAGACAAAGTCAAGGTGGGCACACTTTTAGGGTTTTGGCTAGGTATAGGGTTTGAGGGGTGAGAGGGGAAGGGAGAAAACACCTTTTCCTTTCATCAAACATGAATTTAGAGTCAAGGTAGGGCACACTTAGGGTTTTGGCTGCCCTCTCACTTTAATTTTTTATTTTGACCAAGTTGATGAGCAAGGGGGGTGCACTTTTAGCTAAGGAGATACCACTTTAAGTTGTTGTCTTAGCAAAGGGGGGTATTTTAAGTGGAAAATAGCTTTCCCAACTTAGGACAAAGGTTAGGAATCCTTTCCCCGCTATCTCTCGTGACTTTAGTCACTTTTACAAAAATTGCCTTTTTTACCTTAGCCAATTAAATCCTGACTTTTGACTGACTCTAACTCCTCGTGAACAAAGACCTAGAAAAACTTGTCCAATTGAGTTGAAACTTGGTCCAAGGGTGTAGGGGTTCAATTTCCATTTTATTTGAGTACCCACAGCCCTATACAAAATCCCCAAGAACCAAATTTTTACATTTTACACAAAAATAATTAAAATTTCCAATTAATGGAAAATTTTAATAAATTAATTAATTTATTTTTATCAAAACTTAACGGAATTCCAAAAAACTCTAGAATATGTCTAGCATGATCATTTACAACATTCATAAACCTTATTCACCCCTTGGGCTTGACTATTAAAACACCTTTCACCACTTTGGAGGATTATTGTGAGTGAAAAACTCAAGGATAATTAAAATTGCATGGTAGACAAGATTAATTACCTGAGGAAAAAAAACACTTGATGAAAGGACTTTATTAATGATAAATTCTTAGGTAAATAACTAAAATTCGACTCATGTTGACCTATTACATCATTATCCCACACAAGGGAGCGAACATTTTGAGTACATAGAAAGACGTGTTGGGGGTAAAATTTGTCTTGCTGAGCCATAAATATTCAAAATATGTTGCACCATATGGTATATAGATTCATAGTACATGACGTTGACCCATAGTTGAAATAGGTCGTCAACAGAGTGCAACATCATGGTTTTCTATTGAAATATAGAAGGGTGGAATTTTGCTTCTCAACTTGATTATTGATGTGTTTTGACTTTGTTTTGGGCTTGTGGAAACTGCTTCAATTCTTCCAGCTGTCTCATCTAACAACTTCAAAATATTCTCCCTTTGTTGGGGAATATTTACCACTTCTGTGAAAGGTAGAGTAATCATCAACTTACTCAGATCATCAATGACGTTATATTTTATTTGGGGGTGTTTTGATACTTGGTGTTGCTTCTTACCTCCAGTGTTGCTTATCACACTTTTCTTATTCTCCTTCACATTCTCCTTTTATTTATATTTTTCTTTGACTTTCTCTGTGTATTTTCTTTGTGTTGTCAGAATTATCTTTAATTTTTGACCTATTTACAAATGTCTATGTTTGGGAAATGTTTTCTTGTGATTCAAGTTCATATTCTCCTTATTAAAATATATACATGGACATCTCACATTCGTCCATCTGTACAGGTTCAAAAATTTCCTCTAGTAAATAATCATTCTCTTTTCCAACTATTTGTTCATTATATGGATCATCAAGAACCGTTGCATTCAGAACTGGTTGTCTAGGAACACTTTGTCTTTGTTGATTATCAACATTTTTAAACCTCACTCTTTTCTCTTGAGGAGGGTTCCTTCTTTTTTCTTGGACCGACATCCTCATATTGGGTACATAATTATTGGGTACATATGGTTATTTCATTTCTCATTTGTGTAATTTTTCTATTCATCTGTGCAATCTCAATCCTTTGCTTAGTTTATTGGGTTTCAACAGGGCATGTCTTCACATCCAGTATGGTTCCTTTGAAAAATCCTCCACTAGTGCCCTGATTTTGACTTGGTCACGGATTTTTCTCTTCAATTATTCTCGAACTAGAGGCTCCTTGATCATCAATATTTAGATTACCCATATTCCTTTGTACTTTTACAAGAATAATATCAGGATGCCTGTTTCAATATTCATTTCCTCCATTTCGGTGGCTTTAGTCATTGCTTCCTATAGGGTATCCATTTGGGATACTCTGATAGAAAACTTTACATTTGGTGGCATGGCACTTTTATAACAACCAAGAATCACTAGGTCATTTGGACTTTTATCTTCAGGGATCTTTTTCAGAGTTTTATTGAATCTAAGATTGAAATCTTGTATTCTCTCATTCTTCTTTAAACCAATCTGAGTGAAATTAGTGAGAAGAGTATGATACGCAACTAGGGGACCGAACATAGTCAAGAACATGTTTTCAAGATCATCAAATGAACCAATTGATCTAGTGGGTAATGTTGTGTACCTTTCATAATATTTTCCCGGCAAGGTTTGGAGAAACAACCTTATCATCACATCGTTATGTTCAACAAGATGAAAATCACAAACATCCAGGAACAAATCAACATGTATTTTAGCATCAATTGTTCCTGTTATCCCCAATATCTAGGGATAACTAGGAGATCATGTCTCGAGGCCCACATGATCCTAGACATGGAGTACGAGAGCGGATCGACTTGAGCATGGCCCTTGAGGGCCCATCTTTTCTTCTTCTCAGCCATACTTGTCCTGCTAGCAGTACCAGCCTCCATCACTACCGGCCTGGGCTTGCATCAAAAAAGGCTCTTGCTCCATGAGGTAATTGGTCCAAGGTATCATGGTATGTGTCATATTTGATCATTTTAACCTTCTTACGTATGCATTAGATTACTTTCATTTCGGATGACTGCTTGGATCTTACACTAATCCACTTGACCACTGTTGGGGTAATTGATGGGGTAGCTTAGCAAGTTGGTATTCATGGGTTTTGGTTAGCCACCAAGGGGGGTTTGCA
>JASDQU011441023.1:1668-22671 GCA_032191745.1 Picea mariana
TGATTCCCTAGCGGCCTTTTATGGAATATGGTCATATGGAGAGCTAAGTGCTCATATTTTAGTGACAATTCATGTTGTAACATAGGTTAAATTCTAGAAAAAAATTCAAATTTTAGCAAAAATTCAAGGTTTTAGTATGTATATTTTTGAATTTTAATTTTCTTAGTAGTTATAGGTTTAATTTTTTTATTTTAATTAGTCGTGTTTAAACTTTACTTTATTCTAGTTAGCATAACTTTGTGCATTTAGATTAGTGTTAATTTTTATTTAGGTTTTATTTTATATTTGGATAGGTAATATAGTCATATATTAGATAAACTATAGTATATTATATTAACTTTGTATATATATTAGTTGTAAACAAACCTTATAGTGTGAATAGTATATGTTAAATAGAAGTAATTATATAGTCATATTATATTATTATAGTTTTTACTTTATTAAAATAGTTATTAATAAAGATTGTTTTTATTGTAGGATCGGATCAGACATAGCCTCAAATCGACAATCATAGTATATTTCGCTTTTCAACTTGCATGTTGGTTAGTAGACGGGAGCGGATTCAAAATGTTTATAGGATACATTCGTATGACCCACATGTCAACATGAAGTTTTATCACATTTCTCCTTGGGGCCATTTCAAATCCTCTCTATCAAATGCGAAAACAAATAAGCTCCTGCCACGCGTCCAAGGTAAACAATAAAAGGTAAAAACGTTTTGTTTATTGTTATTTTTACAACTTTGAAGGTTAAGAACTCTTGAATGTAGCTTCGTCGAATATTTAAGCTCTATTTCATGCCATCATTTGAACCAATAATTCTTCGAATCCTTATCTCATTTTTTATTGTAATTTAGTGTGGATTCAAAACAAACTAGCTAGTCAAGAAATAATAAATTCCTAATTAGTGTAGAAGACAAAGGATTGCTCGAAAAATATAAAGATACATTCGACCTGAAGCATTCCTTTGAAATTCTGTAACTTCATACAGATTCTTTACAGAACTTTAGAAATTTCATTGATCATTACCATGTCTGGGAGTCTAACATGGCCAAATTTGTCATTCCCCAAGTTTATAATTTCCTCAAATTTGTTTCCTGGTGCGTTGCTTCCTATACCTCGAGTAAAACAACTATTGTTAGTAAATATGGTTATGTGCTTTGTACTATTGATTCACAGTCAATCCTCGACATCCTAAACTTATCTACAAATCCATATATTGAAGAGTTAAAAATAACAAAATTTAACAATCAATATTTAACTCTGAATTCATAGGGTAAGATTACTTTGTTGCAAGAATAATTATGCAGAGATTTGAGTCCACCATCAAATGACATCAACATTTGTAGTGATCTTTTTCCCCAAATATCCAGACATATAATTTCCATGACAAGCTCCATCCTAGGATGTGATAGTATTAGTGATGAAACCATTGATTCATATATTCTTGGTATTATGGATTCAATTTTCCCTACTACCCTTAAGCCATTAACCAAGTTTTATTATGACAAATTCTTAGCCAATAACATACTTATTCAACTGATGGAATTCTAGAATACCCACTAATTTATTTATCAGTCATATTTGGTTCACTTATTCCTATATTCTCAGTCTTTAAAATTTCAACACCTGCAACTGCAGATAGAGGATGGAATGGGTAACCCAAACTCAATCATTCACTCGAATTCAATCACTAGGAAGAAAGTATAGGATACTCATTTTTATGACTTTGCAAATCTGTTCATGTCTCAATCCTATGAAATCATCTATTGCCAATCCCCTCCTAGAAGTTTCCCAGAAATTCATAAAATGTTGTAATTAAGCTAAGATAGGAGAAAAGGTGCTGGTTTTTATCTAAAAATCATACTGTAATCAAGCTATATGGCTCTAAACTACAACCTTATCTACTTCATAGGTTTTGTACCTTGAGAATAGTCTCATTAGAATTTATTAGACATCGTTTAAATTATGATCATGTTAATTTCTTGACTAACAAGAAGAAAAATTGTTTCAAATTGAAGAAAGAAGTAGGCCCTTTTATTTTCAAATATAATTCAACATTGTAGGAAGAAAAGGAACGTCTAAAGGAAATGGGTCTTGATCTTACAGAATCTTGGAATTATAATCACAGCTAAAAGGAAGAAGTATGTTCTACTTCCCTATCCACATCAATCAAGGCCATATATTGAGAAGCTAGTGTTGTAGGGATTTTATACCCTACAAGAGTTGATCTCCCTTAGGATCTTCCCATACCCGATACAAGAAAAAAAGATATGAGAAAAGGGTGCTTCTAAATTTGATAATATGTCATGATCTAAAAATATATCAATTCTCTACCAATGAACACACAAACTTATATAAACAATCGTTTAGAGGGAAACCTCCAACACATCTTATATTAATCAAGTAAGAAATATTACAACTTGCAGGTGTAAACTGAAGAGATATATTTCCTCCAAGCTCTTTCCCACGCCTTGACACCAAAACACCAGAATAACTTTTCTATTTATTTTTCCTCTTTCCCATGGAAATGGATTGGTTCTTATATGGATTTAGAGATAAGGCCATATGGTTAATGGTATAATATATTTTGTCTTATGCTGGAAGCCTTATCGAGACTAAACCCCAAGAAATCAGAGAGAGGTCTCATCCATTGAAACCAAATCCAAAAAAGGGAGATTCTAGGCTCAGTCACGACCTAAGTACACAGACAGAGTGACCCTGTCGTGACTTGGAAGTCTAGAAAGGGAGACCAACCCCTTCGGTCGTGGGCTTGAGAAATGACAAGGGAAACCGAATGGAGATTAGACTAGAAAATTGATGGGAAGATGATGATAAATGAGTGAATTAGGTAGGTTACCTATAAGAGATGATCTCTCAGTGGTTAGGGGGTTAATAATGCTATAACAACTAGAAAACCTTGAAAAGTGGGAGGATGTGCAGAGGATATTGCAGGAACATCAACAACAAGTTCCAACACAACAAGCCAAACAAGTATCACAATAGACTTCCATTCTAGTTACATCATCACCTTTACATTTCAAAAGACATATAGAAGGAATATGTCAGGGTCAACATAATCAGTGATAGATTCATAATATAGTTCTGCAAAGAAACTAAAAATAGTAGGATTAACAAAAGAAGAAGATCCATACCTATAGCCTGAAGCAGAGTCTTCCTAAACAGGGAAACCAATGATCATTGAGGTGATGTCAACACTCAAAGAACACTTATCTATCCAGTCTGATGTTCAACCTATGAAAATTGATAGTGAACCTTTCAAGAGGTTTATGAAAATTAAAGAGAAAGGGGTAGATATCAAGCAAGATGATTTTTACCAACTGTATGACCCTGAAACTTCAAATAATAGAATGCTTTCTATTATGGGTTTTGAAAAGGGGGAATTAAATATAGTGGTTTTGGAGACCAGGGAAAATAAAAGGATGAATATCACTTTTGATCTGAATTCTCTACATCACATTGATAAAATGGACTTGCATAGGTAGAGAGGGGAAATGGTTAATATATATATCATAACAACTACTTTAGGAATGAATAAATTGCATGTCATAAAGAATAAGCTTACCAATCATCTCAAGTATGAAAAATTAGCAAACAAAATCAAAATGAATAAGATTAAAGAGATATAATAGTGGGTGACAGACCTGTGGGAAAATCCAAAGGATGAAACATTTGTACAAGATTTAATTTCCATGAGGGACAAATAAATTAGATTATTAAAGAAAAAACTCAAAATCCTTGGTGTAGATCATGTGCAAACACTTGAGTTACAAGCTATGCAACAGGAAAAAAATACATTGGTCGAGAAAATGGCCTAGATGAAAGACCAATTGGAAAAATATGAAAACAAATTGAAATCTTAAAGGGAGGAATTTCATCATCTCAACCAACATATTTTTCAGTTGAACTATCCAAATACTTTTCAACCATTAACCAAAAAGGTGTTGAGATTGAGAAACTAAAGAAAACAATTGATACTTTAGAAGATCAGGCCAAAGACAAAGATAAAGTTATCAGTGAATATCATAAAATAAAATCCAATTTAGTAGCAGAGATTGAAAAATTAAAGCACAAAAAGGCCATTAAATCTCATCTAATTGGAGCAAGACATTTGATCTTCGATCAGATTATAAAAATAATAGGTAAAATATGGGAATTATTCAAAGTTGAAAATGAGGAAAAGACATTAATAGATGAAGCTGAAAAAGTTGTGAAACAAGCTTTTCTAGATTTTGGAAACAATCCTCATATAGTTGGTTGAATAATAAAACTCCTAAATATTCATTCTAGAGATGAACTGATAGAAAAACGAATTAATAATAAAACTTAGAAAATTCTAGATATTGAAAGTATCTTTACCAAAAGGAATCTCATTCAACAAACTCAAAATAAATGCATAATGTTTAGAAATAATGTAGATACTTTCAATAATAGATTTGACAAATTGGTAAATACGGGTTTACCAACTGTCTCGGGTGAAAAGGGTAAACTTATTCCTTTTGAAACATACATGCAACATATTTTCAATGTCGGAGGAGATGATAAGAAGTTTAAGAAAATATTAGATGTGTTAAGTGGGCAAACTATTATGGACATGCTGGTTGATGATTTTTATGTTTTATGTCAAGAGAAAGAGTTGTTTGTTGTTACTCCCATGTATGAAAAGTATACAGATTTGGATATTGCATTGATGAAAATGAAATCATTTCATTATCCATCAAATGAGACATGGAAGCTCCTTCTTCAACTTATTAATGAATAGTTGGTTCCAATAGCTTCAACAAAGTCAACTAAAATTTAGGGAATCATTTTATTCTTGAATGAATATCATCTTATTTTGTAATGGTTGATTTTATTGATGTAAACTAAAGTATGGAAGATAGATTTTCCAACCAATTTTGGTTGTATAACTTTCTGTGTAAAAGAAGGAAATTTGATGTAATGGGGGATATATTTTGGAACTGAAGACCTTTTGAAGTTTTAATAAAAATCTGTTTTGCAAGTAGTAAAGGATTCTTGGTTTTGATCTTTGGCATATGTGATCTTTATCAATAATTTGTTATCCATGTTTTTCTTCCTTTCTTTCTTTCAAATGTATATGAGTTGATGGCTACTGTAAATAAACCTTATCAGACTCCTCCTCCTCCTCCTAGGGTTTTTAATAAAGTTGTAGCCAAATATGTACCATTAGTTTTACATGGTAATCTTAATGATTACCAGAAAAGTATCTTAAAATGTTACCAAAATTTAATGGTGAAATTTAGATTACTATTGTAGAACACCTAGTAGACTTTGTTGAGTTTGCAGATAACTTTGGATTAGAACATAAGAATGTTTACATGAGATTGTTAGGGAAAACATTTGAAGGAGAAGTGAGAACTTGGTTTAAGGGACTCCAACCAAGCACTCTTCGTAATTGGAATGAATTGGAGGAAGTTTTTCTTAGACAATGGGGAGAGAAGAAAGATCACCTTTACTATTTGACTGAGTTTGGAGCCTTGAAACATACGAACAATGAGTAATTATATCAGTTTATCAAGAGATTCAATAAAACATATAACAAGATTCCAATTGATGTAAAACCCTCCCAACCAATTGAAAAAGTAACTTTTGCATATGCTTTTGATCCATACTTTTCCTTGCTTTTAAGAGAAAGAAGATCAAGAACATTATCAAACATGCAAGAAGATGCCATATAAATTGAATCTAGTATGATAGCTTCAAGGAAAGTTAAAATAAAAAATGATTCAAGTGAAAAACATACCAATAAAATTAAAGAACAAGATGAAACATTAGGGTCATCAAACGATATTCAAGATACCAAAATCAAAGAAATGTTTAAGTTGATAAGATATCTATCCAACAAATTTGCAAGAATGGAAGTAGACAGAAGAAGGCATGATGGAAACATAAATCATAATCAATTTAGGAGGGAATTTAATCCACCTCAAATGCTCTGAAGGGATAGAAATAATGACCAACCAATTCAACCACCTTTGAAAGATGAAAACTTGATAGAGAAAACCATTGATCAGTAATATGAAGAGCAAGAGGAAGAATTGAATTTATGTCAAGAAGAATGTGAAAATCATTATGTCACTCACGAAGACTGTGAAAAATCTTTAAATCCAATTTTCGATGAAATTAAAAATGAAATTCCTGAATTAAATTCTTCTCAATATAAGTTATTTTTGGATACTCTTCAAGCTGAAATACACAAAAAAATATGAATTAAGACCAAGGAAGAATGCAAATAATTATAATGAAAAAAATCATCGCAAGAAAGTTTTAACAAAGGATAAGTCTAAAGAAGCCTCTACTTCTAAACAAGTAATAGATCAATCTCAAAACAAACAAGTAGAATCTGAAAATAAGGAATCAAATAAACTTAGAAATTCATTTAATCTTGAATATGAGCTAAGTAAAATCAAAATCCTTATTATTTTAATTGAATTAGAAAAAAATAATTTATATAAAAAACAGATTTCAAAGGTAATTGATCAATAAATTCCAACACAACAGTGGGACACAATAAATTTAGAAGATGAACACCCTAGTGTGATGTTTGGTCCACACATTGAAAATGAAGAATACATTGTAGCACCATTCTATATCACTTTGAATGTGCATCATCATTTTTTACATAATTGCATGCTTGATTTTGGAGCATCTCACAACCTAATTCCTAATGTAATCATGGATAAACTGGGACTATGAATAACTAGACCCTATCAAGACCTATATTCATTTGACTCTAGAAAATTTAAATGCTTAAGGATGATTAAAGATTTAGTTGTGAATCTAGCACAAATTCCAATCAAGAGTATAATGATGGATGTAGTAGTTGCTGATGTGCCCCAAAATTATGGCATGTTATTATCAATATCATGGGCAGGGAATTTAGGTGGATATTTAAAATTAGACATGAATTATGCCACCATCGTTGCTTTTGGAAGGAAATTCATGAGACTTTATAGAGAAACCAAATTGAAATACATAGTAAGTGACCCTAAAAATCCAAAACAATATCCTATTTACTGTGAAGAATGAGATTTGGGATGTTTTACATTATTTGTAAATACTAAGACCAAACTGTGTACATCAAATGTAAATATGGTTTCGAGTGATGATTTTGAAACAAGAACATCGATTTGTTTTTTTTGATGGAGCATCTAATTAGGAAGGCTCTGGAGCAGTTAGTATATTTTTTTCACCATCATAAGACAAACTTATTCCATATTCTTTTTAGATTAGAGTTTGAAATAGATTCAACAAACAACGTGTGTGAATAAGAAGCCTTAGTATTAGGACTAGAAACTACTAGAAAGTTAAAAATTAAAAAATCGATTTCATATGGTGATGCTGAATTAGTAGTAAAAAAAGTCAGAGGAATATACCAAGAAAAACATCCTAGGATGAGAGCATACATAAATCTTGTGTGGGATTTGATTGAAAAAATATTTTTGACATTTAATATTCATTCTATACTCAGATCATAAAATGAAAAAGTCAATTCATTTGTTGTGCAAGCTAGTACTTTCAGACCTCCAAAAGTTCACAACTTAAATATGAGGTGGAAATGAGGTACCTACCCTCGATTCTAGATAATATAAATCATTGGCAGGTTTTCGAAGATGATCAACAAATTAAATAATTTTTGGATATGATAGATGAATTTTCAGTCACACATATGGATCAAGATAATGAATGTGATCAAGAAGATTTTAAACTTGTGGACTATAATCTAAGGAATACGATTGCACAACATAAAATTTTACAATTAAAAAATAATTATATTCCAAAATTTTAATCCCTCTTGAAAAGTTTTTTTTTATCAAAATGATGTTTCTAATAAATCAGTTGTTGGACCATGGTTGGATGAAGTGGAGGATTGTAAACTTGATACTAAAAATGACCCAAAATTTGTGAAACTTTCAAAATATCTACCTAAGGAGCAAAAATAGAGGTAATTTAAAGAATTTATAGATGGTTTTTCTTGGAAATATGAGGATTTGAAGACATATGAAACTAGTATTATTCAACATTGCATTCCTCTCAACCGAGGAATCAATCCTTTTAAGTAGAAACTAAGACAGGTAAATCCCATTCTTTTTCCCATAATTGAAAAAGAGCTTAAAAACTATTAGATGCTAAAATCATTGTCCCACTTAGATACTCAGTATGGGTAGAAAATTTAGTTCCAGTGAAAAAATAATGGAGACATCAGATGGTGTGTTGATTTCATAAACCTGAATAGAGCATCTTTAAAAGATAATTACCCTTTACCAAAAATGGACCAAATTTTAGAAAGGGTGGTTGGATAAAATACAATGTCTATGATAGATGTATTTTCAAGATATAATAAAATTTCCATGGATCTATCTGATAAGGAATTAACTTCATTTACTACACCTTGGGGTACATTCATGTACAATTAAATTCGCTTTGGTATTATGAATGCTAGGGATACTTTCCAGAGAGCTATGGATTTAGATTTTGTGGGAAAAAGGGAAAAATTTATGGTTATATATTTAGATGACTTGACTGTGTTTTCTCAAATAGATGATGAGCACTTAAAACATTTGAGACAAACTTTTGTTAAATGTAGAAAATATGGTCTTTCACTAAATCCTAAGAAATCACACTTTGGTATGTAGGAAGGAAAGCTATTGGGACACATTGTATCCAAGGAAGGAATAAAGATAGATCCAAAACGAGTTGAAGTTATTCAAATGATCAGTCTACCCAAAAATAAAAAGGAAATCCAATCCTTTCTGGGTAAGATCAACTTTTTAAGAAGGTTTATCCCAAACTTTGAAGAAATTATATAAGATATAACAAAAATGCTTAAGAAGGATCAAATAGTCAAATGGAATTTAGAGGTAAGGGAATCATTTGAACAAATAAAGAAAGCATTAAGGTAATCTCCAGTATTGATGAGTTCTAATCATGATAAAGAACTTATCATTTTCTCTTTTGCTTTTGAAAACACTATTGTTGTTGTGTTATTGTAGAAAAATGAAGATAATTATGAACAACCTATTGCATTTTTCAACAAGATTCTATGAGATATAGAGTTAAAGTATAATATTTTAGAAAAATGGGCGTATGTTATGGTAAAAGTCTAAAATCCTTTAGGGAATATATTTTACATTAAAAAAACATTGAATATGTTCCTAATAGTTCTATTAAAGACATTTTAAGTCAGACCGATAGTGATGGGAGAAGAGGCAAATGGATTTCCAAAATACAGGAATATGACCTAATAATTAAACCAACTAAATTAATAAAAGGTCAAGGTCTAGAAAATATTTTGGTTGAATCCAACTGTAAATTCCTTGGGTTTAATCTCATGTCATCATAAAATGGAGATCCAGCATTAGAGTCCGAGGAACTAAATACACAACAAGCTAATGATAAAAAAATATATTGCCTCACCTTGGTACAGAGACATTGTAAGTTACCAACAAACATTGGGTTGTCCACCATATCTAATTCCATCTAAAGAAAGAACTCTAAAGTTGCCAGCTGTCAAATATTGCATCATGTATAACACTCTTTATTGGAAATACCCTTTAGGTTTCCTATTAATATGTTTAGTTGAATATGATATTGAAAGTATCATAGACGAATTCCATAAAGGGATTTGTGGAGGACATCATGCATGGAGATCCACAACCTAAAAATTTTAGGGTTTGTTTATTACTAGACTAAATTTTTTTATAATGTTAATGCTAAAGTCAAAGCTTGTAGAGAATGTCAGATCTTTGTTAGAAAACATTAAATACCATCTTTTCCATTAGTACCTATTAAAAATGAAGCACCCTTTCAACAATGGGGTTTAAACTTCATAGGGAAGATTCATCCATCTTCCAATTCTCAACATAAATGGATATTGACCATAACAGATTACTTTACCAAATGGGTGGAAGCAATTCCAACTAGGTTTGCTACTGATTATGTGGTGATTGATTTCTTAGAAAATAACATTTTGGCTAGATTCGAGTGCCCCGAAAAAATCAATACTAATAATGTTCAAGTTTTTAGATCCATGGAAATGATTAATTTATGTCAAAAAAATAATATTTTCCTTTGTCATTCAACTCCATATTATCCACAAGGCGATGGATTAGCTGGATGTTCTAATAAAATAATTATGAGAATTATCAATACAATTTTAACTGATAATAAAAAGGCTTAGCATTATCATTTGATGTATGATCCCTGGGAAAATAGAATTAGCGTAAAGAGATCTATAGGCATGTCTTCTTACCAATTGGTCTATGGCATTGATTCAATACTTCCTATTAATTTTCCTTTGCTTGTAATGAAATTGTTTCAGGATGTAGGAGAGGAGCCTAATAATTTAACAGGGAGGATAAATCAGATTATTGAAGTACAAGAAATCATAGAGCAGGTCAATGACATACTTCAAGAATATGATCAGGATCAGATGAAGAATTTTTTTGACATAAGTGTAAAAGAAAGTAGTTTTGAACCTGGTGATTTAGTGCTCATATGGGATGGTAGAAGAGAGGAACCATGAAAGCATGGAAAGATTGATCATGAGTGGTTTGGACCATATTATATTGCAACAATTGTGGGAAGGAATTCATTTTCTCTTCAAAATCTTGGAGGAGAAGTATTAGAAATGCCTGTCAATTGGGAGTTTTCTTAAACATTTCCTTTCTTAGAAATGATTTGATTCATTTCGTTCATTGTAAATAATGGTGTGGTGTGGATTTACAGATTGGCATTTACTTTCTTTAGATTCAAGAACTCATTTAATGAGAAACAATTTGATTTAAGTCTTTGGGTGATCTTATTTTAGAAAATAATAAATTTCTTCAAACTAATGATTCGTTATAGTTGAAGAAGTTAAGTTAAGTTTGGATTTTGTTTCCTAGTTAATTTGAATAAAATTAGTGATAGTTATGTTACTAAATAATACAGTTTGAATTGAATAAATAAGATCCAATCTTTCTTTCTTATTTAATCACATGAATCTTTATAGAAATAATAAACCTAGTCAAAAGAAGAAAATTAAGCATGCTACTTTGACAAGGTTGGTGAAAATTTTATTTATTTCTTTGTTTCAATTGAAAAAGTATGTTGAGAATAATCCTTATAAATTTAACCTTGATATTAGACTATAGTTGATGAGTTTTCTCAAGGTTAACCTTTAATCATAATAAAATTCAAAAAATGTAATTCACCTATAGGAGAAGGTATGTTTAGAATTGAAAGAAAATTAATCATAGAGTATCCTTAAACATATAGACATATCTACTCTATTTAATATCTAAAAAAAAATAATCCCATGTGTTTTCTAACACACTGATTTCCCCCACTTAAAATTATTAAAGTAAAAATTATTGCCAGATCGTGAAAGGAAATTCAAAATATTTATTGTGTGAGACAGTTGGCTTAGGTTGATGGACAGTTGGTATGGATTGTTGGTTTACATTTATCTCAACCATTGGAGAGTGATATTGTATATTGATATCAACCCTTAGTGATTGATGTCAACCCTTGGAGAAAGTCTGGTAGCGAATTATGATAGCACAAAGGTTTGGATAATGGAACCAAGGTTGTTTCATGTATAATGGTATGAGTTTTAATATATTTTAAGGTAAGACTATTCTATATGGATAGTACATGTCATTCCATTTCCATTGGTATGTGGAAAGTCACATAACTCCTCACAGTTAGAGAGTTATGGCCATGAGAAGTTGGAGAACCCAAGTTTGGGTAATGGACCCAAGTTTGTTTGATGGATAATGGTATGAGTTTTGACATATTTTTAGGAAATACTATTCTATAAGTATAGTACATGTCATTCCATTTTCATTGGTATGTGTAACATCACATAACTCCTCACGGTTAGAGAGTTATGACCATGTGAAGTTGGAGAACCGTCATGAGTCATCTAGAAGCCCCAAAAGGTCAAAGTAGTCAAAGTGGTTTAAGAGATTTTAGAAGGTAAATAATAAAGTGAAGTGATGACTGTACTATAATTCAAAGTGAATACAAAATAAATTATTTAAATAATAAATTTAAGGGAGAAATTAGAAGTGGGTTAACCCTAAAATAAGGAAAGTGGGTTAAGATGGTTAAAAGGTAACCCCTTGAGGAAGCTACATGAAAGTATAAATAAGAGGCAAGGCTCTCTCATTTTAATCACCCTTGAGAATATTGAATATCTATAGGTGAATAAGATAACCAAAGGATATCTAAGCCTAATTTTAGAGGGAAGGTGAAGTAAAGAAGGCTGGAATTCAAGGGAGGATAAATTATTTTGTTGATGCTTTCTAAGGTATGTTATTTACAGGTCATCTCACCGTTTTCACAATAACTTGTTTTCTAGAATGATTCAGACCGTGAAATTGGGAGGCCATTGAGTAAACATATCCAAGTAGCCGTGATACAAATTTCATCTTGTGGGGCATTGTATTTTTGGAGTTACACTCTGTGGAAAATAGGGTTTGTGGCTAGTCCTGAAACTAGTCTAAAACAGGTATTTCAGGTAAAAACATCATAAATTATTCATAACATATCCAAATTTAGTAAGACCAAATGTATTTTTTAGAATACAATTTGTAGTATTCTATGTACAATGTTCATTCGCTCTCTAGATTAAGCCATAATTCAACAAGGTATGTCATTTTTGCTATAACTCCTTTTATGAGAGGTTCCAAGTAGTGAAGTTTGGAGGATTTGCATAAAAGAAACTGAAGAACATTTTGTACCATTTTAGAATCTTTATTCATTAAAAGTACATAGTTATGATTATTGAAAATTAGGGTTTTTGACTAATCCAAAATTAGTTATGTGAGAGTAAAGTAAAGTTTGATGAAAATGCTAGTCTCTTGTTGTTAAAGTTACAAAGTTACAAATCATATTTGGATGATGAAATTGATGAGGGATTTTGGTTGAGGTACATTTTGGGTACATGTTTGAGACAAGTAGTTGATGAGTTGGCACATACATGAGTGTTGGTCATTGTAATTGCTTATTTAACTAAACAATCAAGTGGTACATAAATTGTCAACCCAGGGAAGTTTGTTATTTCAAAGGCAATCACACACTGTATATGCTCAATCTCAAAAGCAATCTAGAGTTGTAGTAAAGTACATTGATCACACTTTGCCTTGAAAAAACTGAAGTTCTACTTGGAATTATAGAAAAGCAACCTACCTATTGCAGAGTTCAATAATTATCCGAAGAATCCTGGATTACATTAAGAAATGATAACCTAGGAAAGGAATCTTTCAAGATACTATAAAAGGAAAGACCAACTATTCTGTAACAGAGAACAAGACCCTATTCCCAAGCAGGAATCTTCAGCACCTGTTTCCGACTACCACACTTTCATGAACTCATTACTAATTAAAATGATTGACACGCACTAAAGGCTAATTATCTCTTAACAGAGAACAGGACCCTATTTCCCAGGCAGGAATCTTCAACACCTGTCTCTGATTATCACACTTTCATAAATTCATCAAAAATAATTACCAATCAGAATGATTAACAGTTACCCAAGCATGAATCATATGAAAACAATGTAACAATCAGTAAAGCAGAGTTTCATCAAAACTGAGTTTAGTAAAGTAGAGTTTCAGCAAAATAGAATTTAGTCAAGGCATGAACAGAAATAATACTAACACACTACAAAACTAATGGGTGAATCTTGTGAATAAGGTGGGCCCTCCCTTCTCACAAGATTCCCCAGAAACGAAAGAAACTAGGAAGGAATGCTCAGAATAATCTTTTATTCATCTGTCAATTGTTATCATGTTACAATATCTGGAGTGAACACGTCCTTCTCTCTAATTCCTTTCTTTTTCCAAGAAGGATCCCTCTAATGATGATTTTCCCCTTATTTAAAGAGGAAAATCCCCTCGATACAATTGATCATCAAATTACATGTGCAAATCTGAATCCTATTCTTAGTCAGATATTGATCTTCTATACTGGAATAGGATGTTCTGGTCTCCCATAACAGAATGCTATTACAATAGTTGAAATGGTGTTGGGTGAGGTGTAGCTATTGTGGCTAGTGTAACAACTTCTTTATTTAACTTACTGTTGTTGTATACTGTTTCAGCATCGCAAATCGCGGGTTGTTTCGGCAACGGGATTTGTGTTATGTCTGGTTCATCAATGTATCAAGCAACGATGATGGTTGGCTCAAGGTGCGGCTACTGTGGTCAGTGTAACAGCTTCTTCTTTCCATTGTGTGAATTGTTGTTTCAGCATCGCGGACTATGGACTGTTTCAGCAATGGGGTTCGCGTGCTTGACTGTTTTAGCAATAGGGTTCGCATGCTTGACTGTTTCAGCAACAGGCCTTCAAACAACAACGATAATCTGTAGTTCGAACTGTTTCAGCACTTATATATTTATGGTCGACGGTTAAGTATAAGAGTAATGTAAAATTATATGCAAAACAAATTAAACATATGGTAGAGAGAAGAAACGTTATATACCTTTGGGGAAATAGATTAATGCGACAATGTAGGCTTAAATAACAGTGGGAAAAGGGTGTAATGATAGTAAAAGGTATGAGCAAAAAGGTACATTGTAGGGTCCTAACAATGAGGTGTATAGTTGATGATGTTGGTACATATTGATGAGTTATAGTTGATGAGTAGTTGATACATGATTGGTACATACTTGGTACATGGTTGGAGGCACTTGTTAGTAGTTTTGTTGACACATGGTTTATGGATGATGTAGTATACTTGTATTGGTATATAATTAGAAGCACATATTGATCTTGGTGATGATTATGAGTTGTTGTGCTATGCTTGGTTGATGCACATATTTGAGAGTTGTCTTGGTGAATGATCTTAGTGAGTAGATCTTATTTGGTTGATAATATTGATGAGACAGGTTGTTGTGATAGGTTGTTTGGATAGGTTGTTGTGACATGTTATTTATATAGGTTTGGTGCATGGTTGATGCATTTGTTCATGGTACAGATTGAGGTACATGTTATTGCATGGTTGATGCACTTGTTTATGGTACAGGTTGATTATAGGTTGTTTGGTACATGTTGGTGCATGGTTGATGCACTTGTTTATGGTACACGTTGATTACAGGTTGTTTGGTACATGTTGGTGCATGGTTGATGCATTTGTTCATGGTACAAGTTGATTACAGGTTGAGGTACAGGTTGATGCATGGTTCAGGTTATTGGTACAGTTTGTTTGGTACAGGTTTACAACAATATATCTCACAGTGATAGTGTGATAGTGGTTCCATAATTCTACTTATACATCAGGGTGGTTGGATGTGGAAAGGACAGGTGGTTGTATCCACCTTCCGGTTGTATCTAGAGAACATAAGGGGTTGTATCCTCCTTCTGGTTGTAGCCAAAGAATTAAGGATTTGGATATTCCCTCAGGTTGTAGCCTGAGAAACTAGGGGGTTGGAGCCTCCGTCCAGTTGTAGCTGGAAAACGAAGGAAGTTGGTGCTTCCAATGAATTTAATTCTTAAAGACATATAAGAAAAACCATTCTATGGTTTTCTCCTTCTTTGGGTTTCCACATAAAACATTGGTGTACTGTGTATGTGTGTGATTGCTCATTTGTTCATTATTTATTTACTCTGCAACTATTGGATGATAATTCTACATTGATATAACGCTTGCATTTTATGGTGAAAAAAGATTAAATTGCTCTATTATTGATTCACCCCGCCTCTCAGTAATCCAACAATTGGTATCAGAGCCAGTTCCTTCAAGAATTAATTTAACCACTGGAAGGAGATCATGGATTATTCTAAGAATGGAGTACCAATGTTTAATGGACATAATGGTTTTAAGTATGAGATGTGGAGCAGAAGGACAAAAGTATTTTTACAGACTCAAGGACATTATATTTGGCTATCAGTTGTTACATGATGTGATAGTTCAAAAAGGGAAAAGACTACAACCAAGAATGATTGAAGAAGAATAAAAAAATAGCAATGTATTTCATCTGGGAAGGATTACCTAATTCGGTAAGAGAAAAGGTTGGTAAATGTTCATTAGATAAAGAAATTTGGGATAAGTTACATTAAATATATTCTTCACCCATCACAGATTCATATAATGTCAAAGAAGATGCAGATACATATCAATAAGAATTGTGTTCACCATGTCAAACAAATTCAGAAGATGAAGAGTACATGATCACCTGAGGTATGTTGTTTTGCTTTAATTGTGAAAAACATGGACATCTTGAAATAAAATTCCATGAAGGAAATGAGACAGAAAAACTAATTGAAAATGAAGACAATTATGAATCAAAATTGATTAGTGCTTTAGATGAACTAAGAGAAGAAAACAATTCACTCAAAAAAGAATTGATAAAACAAAAGGAAAGTATTCACATTTTTGAAAAATCCCAATAGGTCATCAAGAACTTAAGAACTCAGCTAGAAGAAGCCAGAAAGATCGAAGAAAATTTTGAATATCAAAAGCAGTATTCGGAAGCCAACATAGAAGCACAGAAGGAAGAAGCAAAAATGAGAGAGAAGATATTGAGAGATCACCTTAAGGAAATAACTAACATTCTAAACTATCTTGAGGAAGATTTTGGTCAAGAAGAGAAAGGACTCAAAGAAGAAATAATCACATTAAAAATTAAACTTGAAGAAGCGAAAAGAACAGAAGAAGTCATGAAGTCTCAGATAATGAAGAAAGAAGAAGAGGTTGAGAAGCTTGAAGAAGAAGTTGTCACATTGAGAAGTAAAATTGTCAAGCTCAAAAAGAACATTGAAGAGACAGAAACATCCACATCAGTTATAGATAATGAAGAGAAGCACTCAATGTTGCTAGAAAATAAGAATGAAGAAAATAGAAAGAGTTATGCAGAAGTACTCAAAGGAAGGAACATGGTCAGCTAGAATATAAGAAAACTATTGAAGATACATATTCAAGAAGACCATTCATGTTCAAGCCACAAAGAATATTCAAACATGATCATGATTAGTCAAGGAAAGAATTCATAAGTACTACACCACAAAGAAGATCATTCACTCCTAGGTATGTAAATTTATTTTATGGTCATTGTTTTTATTGTACTAATTTTGGACATAAGGTTGCAGATTATAGGGATTATAAAAGAAATGTTCAAGCAAGAAGTGCATATGTGGACCCACGTAACATTGAATGTTATAAATGTCATAACTATGGACACCTAGCTAGTGATTGGATAAGCATGATTGAAACTTCCATGAAAGAGAACACTAATGTCAGATATAAGAAAGTATGGATAAGAAAACAAGAAGAACAAGTGAACAAAGATGAGGTCCCAGAGATCGCAATATTGACAATAAAATGAGATGAAGAAAATTATATAGAGAAAAAGAAAGATGTCAGATATAGAAAGGTTTGGAAAATAACTGAAAGAAAAGAAGGACATGTAAATAAGGAATAGGTTCAAGATATTATACTTTCAGGCATTGTAGTGAAAGATGAATCCACAGACAGAAAGAAAGAAGTCAGAGCTCAAAGAGATGATGAATCTACCAATGAAGATGATGATGAATATACCAATGAGGATGATGATGAATACACATCAAAGAAAGAATTGTTCTGAGCCATCCATCTTAGAGACTCCCAGGTAATATGAATATTAGACAGGGGGAGTCTATGCGATAGTTATGACAGACCAAAGAACCATCCTTCAAGAAAATTACAGAGTTTGAGAAGACAGATCCATAACAGTCAATTAGTAGAAGTACAATTTGATGGATTAATCAAGACTTCATGATAGTATAGTGATAAATGGGTCAACATTATGGACAGTTGCACAAGTAGAGTCTTGGAAAGTATGGACGAGAGAATGAACTCATAGATTGTTTAAAAGAGTAGTTCAGAGACAAATGAACATTATCATAATGGATGATAATTACACAGGAAATAGCCCGAACAATGCTAATGGATTCCAAATTGACAGATATTTTTTGGACACATGCAATGCATACAACAATTCACTTTCAAATCAAAGTAATTCTCAGAAGAAACAATGACAAAACTTCCTATGAACTATGGAAAGGAAGCACATACATCAACCTCTACATCATGGTAACTATTGATACTTAGAACACATCACCAAGCGACTTCATTCTCCCTTGAAATTCGGCCTTCTTTACTTCAGATTTCCTTTGAAATTCGACTTATATATCCTTGTTCATTAACAAACTTGTGTGTGTAAAATGAATGTATAATGATATGTATTTATACCCTTTATGTCACTTCATTTTAACATTAGGAGCCAACATGTAGTTTCTTCTTCAATTCACATTGTCATCTTAAAAAATTCCTTTCTCCTCAATCATGACGTGCCACAAACCACCGGAAGTGGAATGACTTATACTATCCATTCATGGGTATTGTATCTGCATATGTAATTCCTTCATGTCTATCTACGTTGGTGAATTTTGGGGTCCAAAATCTAATGGATAGGGTTGACATCAATGACAACAACCAATATTCCAACAATCTCCCCCTTTGTCATCGATGGAAACACTCATGCTCCCCCTGTCATCATGATCCCAATTTCTCTCCCCCTTTGACATCAATGGAAAAGGGTGGGGTTTCTTCCCTTGAGTTCAATGGAAAAAGGTAACTCTCTTCTTTGGGTCTGCTCCCCTTGAACATATAGCACTTAATAACACTTAATTTTTATGGTCTCTTTCTTCCTTGGATATGTTTCATGGATCTAGGATGTATATGTTACTTGGTCTTATTATTGCAGTTGCAACCAATCTTCTTTAAACTTCTTCTTTGATTTTTCATCTTTGTGAGTCAAACATGAGAGTATATCCTTTATCACACATTTTACTAACACTGAGTAGATTATGCTTCAAGTATTCAACCAATAGGACATTCTTTGCTTTTACATTTTTGCTTCCAAGCTCTACTACACCTTTTCCAAGAATTTTGGTAGATGAGTCATCTCGAAATGCAAAATTTCCACCATTTCTCTTCAATCTAATGAATTTGTCTTGATCCTTGGTCATGTGTGAAAAACATCCATTGTCTATGTACCATTCATATTCTTCTTTACATTCTTCATCGGTCAATGCTATTCGACATTTTTCATTGTTTGGACTATCTTTCCTTCTCCATACTGTGGTTGGCATAGGGACATTTGGCGTAGGATGTAATGAACCTCCTCGTTACGAAGAAAAACCTCATATAGCAAGTAATTTTTTTTTTTTATATATTATGTGTGCCAATGTGTGAAAGGGTAACAAACATATTCGACTCTGTGTCGCCACCTGACAATGAACAAGACGCATACAATGAAGAACACAACATGACGACCTAAGACACACATCAAGTATCTGCATGCATTGAACGACGATAAAACGACAATAAACAATACTGAATACTCGCCCGTCCTACCCTACAATGGTTAGGACCTCCAAGACACATAAGCAACGCTCAAGCCCAGGTTCCCATCGATTTTAACCATTTAAGGTCTCAGGGCTGGTGACTTTTCTGAGGAACATGGAGGTGTCTACATCCCGCCCGACTCAACAGACCAACCTACTAAGCTAAGGACAATCATCCTAGAAAATCAACAATAAAATTCATAGGTAGCTAGAACCCTTACCATAAGAAACCAAGCTCATCAAAAGTTTACATAACCAAGTGTAACCCTTAACTTAAAATAAACATCGACACCCTCAACGGGTAGCACAAGCTGGAACGACTTCTTCAACATCCCAGAACAATAATGCTTAAACAAGAAGTCGAAAGGCGAAGAGATGAACCTAAACTTAAAACATTTTCCTTGTACCTAACCTCTATTAAAACAATACCTCCTAAGGTTTTAAACAATCACCATTATAATTTATATTAAAACAAAGTCGCATTTATATTGAAACAATACACAAATTGTATTAAACAATATCCAATTTGTATTAGAACGATATTCAAATTGTATTAAAACAATACTCATCTTATATTGAAACAAACTTCAATTTACATTAGAACAATAACTGCTAAAACAATACCCACTAATATTTGTGTTAAACCATCTCCAATTTATAATAAACCATACCCCAAATATGTTAAAACAATATCCAAAACTTAGATTAGAACAATAACCACTAAACGATATTAAATTAAATTCTTTTGCCCAATTATAATATAGATTTATTGGATTTATTGGATTCCCAAAATATTTTACTAACCATTTGTTGATCTATAAGGAATTATATGTCTAAAGTTTTTCTATCATAGATATTTACAACAGTTATCAATTGACTGGAAGGGAGAACTGAATCGCAGATAATTTCAAGGAGGTGAGGAAGCAAGGATCAAACAAGAAAGTAGAACCACGATAGCCTCTACTTAAAGGACCAATCACAATCAATAGAATATATAAAATTTCTAGATTTTATGGGAGAGAAAAAAAAATAGAATTATTTCATTTAACGATGCAAACAACAATAGCTTTATATATTGACCATTCATCTTTTAAAACTTCTCAAATAAGACGAGAACCAAAAAAAATATTAACCCTAGATCACTCCAATACACATTTATCAGGGTAATACACTGTCCATACTGGCCACTTATACCATAATGCTGACGGGACTATCTAAATTATGAACTAACCATCATTAACAGGGTGCGGAAACCTACAACATGACAAGTGTGCAAGTAGGGACAGTAAAGGCACTGGGAGCGAGTATAGTTGTAGCGAGAAACTAAGCTTAAAATTAAATTATGTTATCCGCTTTCCAAAGGCACGGGCTCACTGGTTTCAATTCCAGGGCGCACAATTTTAGGCATAACTTAAGGAACAATCATCTCAGTTGCCAAGGAGTAAAGTTGCAATTCTGAATTTAAGGAACAAAATCCCATTTATTTAGGAGGTTGTGCCTGAGTTGAATTGAAGGAGTAAATAGATTTTTTTTTGGTTTATATCTAAAATGTAGAGATCAACGAAGGTTTAAAACGTTCAGCTACAAT
>JASDQU011441025.1:11395-23684 GCA_032191745.1 Picea mariana
ATATTAATTTCAGATTTATCAAGCATCACTAGGGATGAAACCTTACAATGTCCAAATCTTTCTTCAAGTTTTACACTCTAAAACAATTTATATCACAAACACTTTATTTTCTCAACATTTAATAAATTCAAAATTAAAGATAGATTTAAATTAATTTACCATACATTCTTATCAATTGCTCTAAATCCATAAATATTGATACTTTGCCTTCCTCCATCCAGTGGTACTTTGTGGTTAAAAGAGGAATTAATACAAGTAACAAAAACATTTCAAAACCATAAGGCATGTAATGTTTTCTATGGGTTCCTTAATGATCACTAGCCATTCCTTTTCGGCCATTTTTATACTCTTCACGTATATCAAGCAGATATGATTTTATACAGTTGTTTTAGTTTTACAATTATTTAGATTTTACAGTTTACTAGTCTTAAGCGTAAACTGTAATATATAAAATCTAGAATATATTTAAAACGTTTACCTTAATGTACCTATTTCACTTTTTCGGTATATCATAACATAGGAATAAATAAGTTTAGGATTTTACACAAACACAACTTAGAATATTTTATTGATTAGTACTTAAATTTATAGAATATAGACACCTCTAAGAATGAGAAAAAAAATAAGAATGACAAGGAAGATAGACATTCGATCAAGATGAAAGGAATTGGCATCGTCAAACTGGGTTGGAAAATTTAGTACTATTGCATGTTTCCCCGAGGATCGTTCATCCGCGCTGTTAAGTAAACAATCCCTGTCTATATGATCCCAAATCTCAAATATGTCACATTCTATATCTTTTTAATCATTATGTAATTGATTGTAACAATTGAAACACTAAAATTCAAATTTGGATGATCCACAAACTTTCTAAATCAATCACATAGAGAAATTTCATTTCATATCTCTGAAAAAGAAAAGAAGTAATGCTCTACAAATCCAAAGCCCTTCTATATTGCAACCAACAGAGAACACACAACTAATAATGAACACATGAACCTGAACATTAATGAATATCAACTTTCAACAAATTAAGATAGAAAATCCATAATGAAATATAGGAACAATTCAATTGTAATAAGAATTAAGAACAAAAAGACTTACTAACGATTTAAATTTAGGATAACAGTAACAGAAAACTTCTTGAACACGCTATTGATGATTCAAAAGAAATGAAATATCAACATAATTCAAATCATTAAAATCAAGAAGAGCCAAAATTCAAATAATACCTTCTACAAAATAAATAGATGAAATACAAATCATTCTCTAATCCAATGAAAAACAAACAGATTAACTAGAACTTGGAAGGGAGTGTTAGTGATGCCATGGATGGTTCAATAAAATAAATAGATAATATTATATTAAAAGCAAATTGTTACTAAATAGATAATATTATAATATTTTGTGATTGTTTGACACGTCAATGTGGAAAGACAACGCAATCACAAAGCCACTGGGATATCTATTACGCAACGATCACATGGATAGCTAGTCATCAAAGAAACTTAATGCTCCCATGACGTTTCCGTCAATGAGTGTATTTGGAGAAAATACAATTACTTGTCACAGTATGTAATTTGATAATGAACAGATTTCTTTTTCAAGGAATATTTTTTTCGTGGACAGTCAATAGAATCAGATGTTTATTATAATCCAAGTTTTATGTGAAATTTTATCTAGAGTTTGGTCCATTTTAAATCAACTTATATCTTTAAAAAATCCATCAAACTTTAAAATCAATTAAAACTCTTAAAATTCTAAATTGAACAAGCAAGGAGATTGTTACCCAATTACATGTCTCTTCAGTGTTAGACTATAGCTTTTCGTTTTACATTTACACGTTTTTTCTTTTGAGATTGACATTGGATTGTTCTATCATTTCTTTTTTTTCTTGTGATATTTTCTGTTTAATTTTGCTAGAAATCCGGTGAGAATTTGGTGGATCTGCAGATTTGAGTGGTTAATTCTGTAAATTCTGAGTGTCCCAAGGTTTTTCAGTAAGTTGAATTCATTTCTAGATTCAGAAATACAATTTAAACAATAAAAAAATGTGATTTTGTGCATGCAATTCAAGCCAAAAGAGCAAAAACTTAGAACAATTAAACAATGTTTTTTTAAAGAGTTAATGCCCCTTTTTAAAGAGTTAATGTATTGACATCTGCAATTAATGCTTGACATAATTTGTTTTCTTATCACACTCATAGTTGATTGTGGTTTTTTTAAACCTAATTACAGGATTCTTCACTATTGACTTTATATTTTTTTAAATGCTTAGTCTAAACGTTCCACTTTTTGGCATTTTTACTAGCATATTTTCCGATAATTTTTCTCTGGCAAAAAAATGGTGAGTTCACCAAGATCTCTTTCACCTGATTTTAATGCTCAACAAAATCAGAATCTTATGTGCTTTTCACTCTGATTGGTTTATTTTCTTTTTTATGTTTGGTGGCTCGTGACTAGAGTGTTGGGATCAAGGGCCTTCAAACTAGATGTTAATAAATAGATAAATAGAGCAAATAAACAATCACACACAACGGAGACGAATACATGGGGGAAATTGTAATATTTATTGCTCAACCAAGTAATGGAGAATTGAATACAAGAATAAAGAAGCTCCTCACGGGCTTCTTCATTTAAAATTTTCACTGCAAAGTGTGTTGTCACAACCCAACATTCTCCACCTTGAAAACAATTCCTTGATACATTTCTCAATGAATCAAACATTACCTTCCTGCTCAAGTATGGACAACTCCACCTCCAATGAATCAACATAACCACAAACTAAATCATTGCAAACACTATAGGTGATACTCGTTCTTCTCATATACCAAAGCACCCCATTTGCATGTTGTTAACTTGGTTTTTCCATGTCTCTAATGTTAACACAAACTACATGTGAAATGTTTGAACTTTCCATTGCAAGCATCAACCTTCCTACTCTATTGTAACCAAGACATATAATCATTTTCTTCCTTACTACGAGGACAAAAAATTGAATAAGGTTTACAATGGAAAGCTAAAGGGATATTTACCAGTTTCACAAAGTTCATACTGAACCTCATCAGTGAAAACCACATAACTTACCATTTTTCCTGTCCTTGTGTACTTCTATGTCCAAGATTTTTTTTGTTGCTCTTAGATCCTTCAATTGAAACATCAAGCCATTAACTTACTGATCCCAAACATGATTTTCTTGCAACTGCAACAAACATATCATCAACATAATGTCAAGATAATGAATATGCCATAAACGCAATCCATAAACACAAAGATCATACTTTCTTCTTAAGAAACATGGCATCCCATGAAGGAATCAAACATATTGTACCACTTCCTAGTCATCTTAGGCCATAAAATGATTTCTTGGGTCTGCAAACAAATATCCCTTTGCGATCCTCAACAACTTCTCATGGTACATATCTCTGCTACTGATGATTTGTAGACAACACAATCTACAACCCTTAGCTTGATCACCATAACCAACAAAGATATAAAACTTTGTTCTCTTGACCAAAATTGGCCAAGCCAACCAAGTGATCCTTCAACTCTCACCTCTAGGATTATTGTGATGGAGTGTGCAATCCATGGGCTCTAAAAAACATGACTTGCCAAAACATAGGTGCCCAAAACCATAACTCTTGAACTAACTTTCCCCCACAACCAAAACTGCTTTCTCTCCCCTATCACCTAGATTGTCTAGACTTTACAGGTGACATTTCAAAACCAAGGTACACATTCCTAACCCTCTCTTACAATCATATTTCCATTTACATATAAAAACTCCACCTAGAACCTTGCATTCAAATACTTTTCCTTACCATTGCTTCTATTGGTGTGCACCATCACCGACTTGTCGAGCTAGTTCACCTTTCAGTCCCTAGTGTCGACTGCGAGCTACTGGAAAGTATGTATTTCTTAGTGGCCCATACATGCTACCTAGGCTTTGGCTTGAGTCTCTCGACAACCACACAAACACAAGGAATTGGTGGCTAGGTTCGAGGCCCTGCGCACGATGCTATGCTCCACTTGGTACTCTAGAAATTTATAGTAGCCCCCATCTACTCCATGCACGAGCTCTTGGTCAACCCTAACTTTTGTGTTGTCCTCCCTAGTGTACTTTCACTTCCACACTATACACTCATGTACATCCTCGCAGACTGTGCAACGACTCAACCTGCGTCATGCAAGCGTATCCAACGGTATCCCATATGCTCATGATTTTATTGTTGGAAGTAAAGCATCTCATGGAGGAGCAAGATAATACATATTTAATCTTTGTAAATTATAAAAGTTTTCAATGAACCATGAAAGCCTCTCAATGCACCATGAAGATTTTTTAAAGTGGATGTTAGATGCATTTTCAAATATTGGGACCAACATTATACAAGTAGATGTATTAAGGGTTATAAAATATGTCACAAAAAAATGTACTTACAATATTTGGTGAAAACAATGGTCTATTTTATTTGGAAAGATGTACTAGGAGGGGGTATTAAAAAGAAAATTTTGGGAGGTAGAAATTAAATTGGGGGTATTCTTTAATACACCATGAATGCATGTGCTATGCCATAGATTAGCTAAGTGAATCCTCTATGAAAAATTACAAAGAGCTCAACAAGATCACCATTAAAGATAATATTAATATTCATATCATCGATTATTTACTAGATGAATTGTAGGGATCATATTTAGGGAAAGAAGTAAACATTAAGGACTTATTTTGTCTTATTTTCATTATATAAGCTAATTGGGTGGAAGAAGAAAAGATAGAATGGTAGTAGAACCATCAAGCATCAAACCTTATTCAACCACTACAATCGGGCCCTAGTTTATTAGATATATTTGTGTGGAAGAATGATTCAATTTATTATAAGGATATACTATACCTATATAAGAATACCCAACTGAAATAAAAGATTATTTTGGAACTACACACCTATCTTATAGGGGGACAATCAATATTTTTGAAAAGTTACCACAAGTTCAAGAAGGTTTTTCCTTGGGAAGGTCTTAAACTGATTTTCAAAATATTGTGGCCAAATGTTTGGATTTCCAATAGAACAAAGGAGAGAAAATCAATACCCTGGGTCTTCTAAAACGATTATCCATACCAATTCAATGTTAGGAAGATATCTCAATGAATTTTATTACAATTCTACCAAATCTTGAAGGAAATAATGTCATCATGGTGGCAGTGGATTGACTCCCAAAGTATACCTACTTTTTCTCTCTTCCTCGTCCTTTTAAAGAACGCAAACTAATTTCAACATTCATGGAAATAATTTAAATGCTATGTGGAAACTCCAAGATTATTGTAAGTGATAAAGATCCATTTTTACAGGTAATTTTTGGACTAACCTGTTTTTTTTTTTGGTACTCAATTGGCTCATAGCTCATCTTATCATCCTAAATTTGATGGATAAACTGATATTGTGAATAAGTGTCTAGATCATTATCTCAATTTCTTTCTATTTAATAAATTGACACGACGAGTCAAGTGATTATCTTAGTAGAGTTGTGGAAGAATACTTCCTTTTATAGGATTCATCCAAATTTCCCCATTTATGACACTTTATGGGTGTCATCCTCCATTATTCACATCACCCTTCATAGGTAAAGATAAAGTTCAAAGAGTGGAGGATCGTGTAGAAATGAAACAAGAGGTTCCACAACTAGGACAACTTGGTTATAACACAAAACAAGGTGAAACAACAAGCTAATCAACATTGTAGTGAAAAAAACGTTGAAGTGGTTGATTGGGTATTTATTAGTCTACAACCATATAAACATATCTCCCTCAAGCCAAAAAAGAAGGAAAACAAATTAGAACCCAAGTACTTTGGTCCCTCTAAGGTATTGTAGATGATTCATAGTACAACATACAAACTAGAGTTGTATCCATCTTCGAATGTTCATCTACTCTTACATATTTATTTTTTAAACGAAAGTAATCAACAAGTTCAAATTATTGTGTTAGATATTGATGAAGGATGGAAAACCATACAAGAACATGAAAAAATCCTTGAAACATAAATCGAGCAATTACAAAATCGAGTAATTATTGAGTACTTGATCAAGTGGAAAAACTTGCAAATAGAATATGCAACATGGGAATATGAGTTCTTCATATAGAAATGTTGATAATTCATAAAATCGTTAGGGAAACACTTGTTTGGAGAGGAGAGGCATCTTAAGCTCTAGATATTGAGACATTACATTTCTATTTTTATATTAGTGTTGTCATTGTTGGTTACCTAGTCTTTTTGATGACTGACTAGGTCCTTTTGTTTTAATTGTACCATTTGTCTCCTTTATATACCAAAGAGGCCTAGTTTTATAGATTATCTCTTCTTGTATGTTTGTTATATTGTGAAAATGATATTTCCCCCCTTGAAAAAGCTTCTTATTCATTCATTCTCTTCATTTTCAAAACATGGAGTTAATTCCCCTTTATATTTTTACACTATTTTAAGTATTTGGTACACATATTTTTATATGTATATAATGAAGACATTTAAAAAGTTTTTAAAAATATAGGTTATGTTTCATTTTTACATTTCACATTAAGGCGGACGAAGAGAAAGAGAAAGAGGACGTTTGAACACAATTTCCAATATATGAGCAAGTTTGCATATTAATCTTTTTTATTTCTCTAACTTATCCCATTATAATATAATGGAAAAAATTGATTATTTATGGTTATAAGTTGTATTAAAATGTTTTCTACTTCTACAATAATCCATTTTTAATTTGTAGATGTTTTTAAATTATATATATATATATATATATATATATATATATATATATATATATATATATATATATATAATTTTCAAGGACCCCCAAGCTAGACACCAAATTCGTGTATGAGATCCCTTTGCTTGTGGGACAAGGGACCAAATTCATGCAACAATTTGAATGCTAAAGTATATATGTATTCTAAGTTACAAAGCTCAGGGAAAACCATTGAGTACTTCTCCTCATTTATAGAATGGTACCTACAGTAAACCCTAGAATCTTCACGACACAATGTCAATCAACAGAAAGGATTGAAGCCATTAAAACAATATAATCATTATGAAATCAACATGTAACTTATTGGAATTGAACCTAGGTGGGGAGAATAATGATCATTCCTTAAAGAAGAAGCACTAAAATATGAAAATGTAATGTAGAAATTATTTAAATTATATGATTGTTCATAGTCATCAAATAAAAGAACATGTGATATTGATAAACTTGATTATTTATGGTTATGAGGTGTATTAATGATGATGGTGGTGGTGGTGGTGGTTAACATCCATTGAGAACAAATTTGGTCTCCTAGAACTTAAAAATGGTAGGGAATTACTTGGTTTGTTTTATAATTTTATTTATGTGCTCAAAAAGATTTAAGAGATGCATTCATAATTCACTATAGTTTTGATGAGTTAAAAGGATAGGAAGGTTACTATTGTAACACATATTTTGAAATTATGATCTAATGTGGGTACACACAGGACATTTTAAGATAAATATTTTTTCATCTTCAACCCTCTCACTGTCCCAAAGATAAAAATTCTTTCGACACGTAACATTTTAGGAATTGTCTAACACCTTGTTTCACTTTGGATCCCATGAGATTTTATTCTTATTTTAGCCATGTTGATTGATTTTATTTTTTACACTAGTCAAAACAAACAGATACTTTTGATCTTCCAGGTTAGAGTTGATCACCTCCTTATAGCATCTTGATTTTCTTTTATCTTCCAATTTTTTGTTGCACCATAAATTCCCTTTAAAAGTAGATGTAATGATATGTTTAATATTATCGTTACTCTATATAGTGACCTCTTCCTTTATTCCCCAATTGTTGTAGCATCATTTTCCACTATACATGCATATAATGATTCATTGGCCTATGTTACATCCCTTTCCCTGATTGGAGGACTTAAATCCCCCTTTTTCCTCCTCAAAAACGTATTTCAAAAACCCATTTATCAAAGTGTATGTCAATTTCCGTAAAGAAAATCGTGTACAGATGTGGGTTCCCTATTAGAAACCCACTTACATGTTAATTTTGGCTAAAAAAAAATACAATCCTAACATTTCGAGTGAAGTTTATAGTTTTTTTCGTTCCTTAAGTTCTGAAAGCCCATACATAATGACTCCAACCATCAAAATGGAGTATAAAAGAGATCCTTGGGGTGGAGGAAAAAGATAGGTCAAGAAATGCATCCTTATGCTCTAATTTTGAAGATTTTCCTATAAGTGCCATTTTCCCCTAGTGTATAAGATTCTCCCCTCTGCCTGGAAACCCTTGTTTCCAAAATTTGCATTCTCCTTGTCTTGTTAGGAAGAACACCTTTGTATTTCTTGGCCTTGCTAGAGTGTAGAGTGTTGGATTCACTCCTATACATATTCATCCTTGGGTGGAGGAAATTGGAACCTAGTTTGGGGAACGTGTTGTAGCAGTTACAAGTTGTAACCAACCCCTTTAGATTTTATCAATAAAATAACTCTCATTCTCATATGATTATTTGTGTTAATTTATGATTCTGATGATATTATGTGTATGTTATTTTGAATTTAACATTGAATCTGAATTGGTCACATTGATTTAGTTAGCGGATAACTACTTTCTTGCAGCTGCATACTTTTTTGTTTGTAGGAATTTTAGAGGGTTGTTGTGAAGGACTTCCATAGAGAAATACATCAAGTGGGATCTACTTCAAACGTAGGATTCCATGTGCGTTCTTGTAGATTTTAACCTTGTACAATAATTACTGCCAACAAATTTTCAGTAAAAGAACATAAAAGATACAAGTTCAAATACAAACATTACACAAAGATTTTTCCCCTAGAAACCCAAAACGGGAAAACCAACATATTCTATATTCATTCATAGTGATACATTGTTTAAAATACAATATACATATAGGAGCCAACGACACCCAAAACCCTAACCCAATGACCTAAATTAGTCAACAACCCTAATTCCTTAACTAGAACTAGAAAACCATCGAAAAAAACCATGTGCCGAAAAACCTCCCAACAATGGACATGAAAATCAAGGAAACACAAAAAACGAGGAAAAATGAGACATGTATCCCGAGGAAAAAAATCTTGGGGGGGCTAGTGCCTCACCTATCCACTGAGCGCAATGTAGACACTGCTACTCATGCAAAGAATATAACACATACCCAATAGTTCTTCTTCCCTTTTTTCGAAAAGTTACTTATTGTATGTCGTTATTCCTAATTAATTGTTTAATTAGAGTCTAAGAGAACTTTCCTTCAGTTTTGATCTGTTGTGGTTTTGACCCAAAAACCATAGGAAGTAAATTTATGTAACGGAATAGGCGACTCCACTAGAGAATATCCCTTCTTGGGTCATTAGGACCGCTTTCTCGTTGCAATTTTTTTTTAATCCCATTTTGTGATTTGAACCTCGGTTTATCATTCTCTTGATTTCTCTGATCTTTTCTGAGTCTTCCATCCCGACACTCTTAAGTTTGAGCGATTTTTATTGGGTGTACGCGGGTTTACTTGAGTACATTCATATATAGACATGACGTTTATTTAACAAATTCAAATATATGAGATTATATACATGACCTACTGTGGAGAGAGTTGGGTACAACCCTTAAAAGGTGATATTTTCACCATTTTTCATCCTTTTTTTGGCCCTATTTTGGTTGTTTGAGGAGTCATTTGAACTTTGTTTTGGTCGAAATGTTTTTTGGGAGTTGGTAGATGGATAAAATAATCACATTTGAAGAGAAAAAAAAATATTTGGATGCTTCTTTTCCTTGTTTTTATCTTTTGGATTGCATGTGTATAAGACTAGCCTTGTTATGAGGATCTCAGTTTTCTAGTCAACGTTATGGTCATGTTTGAAACTTGAGTTTGTATTTGGGTTCAAAAATTTTCTTTCGTTATTTCCTTAGATTTTTCAAACATTAAACAAAAAAAGAATCTTTCTTTTAGAATATTTTGTTAGTTTTTCTTTGGTAGAAAGAAGAAGAAAACAAAAAAAAAACCCTTGTTTTTTGCTAGTTAAGTCTCTTTCTTTCTTTGCATTGTTTTGCATTATTATTTTTAAAAGAAAAAGATATTAGCCTAGGATTTTTCTTTCTTCTCATATTGAAATAATTTCAAAATAAAAATAAGAAATAAAATACATTTGTTTCCTTCATTTGTTTCTCTTGAATGTTTCGTTGTTTATTTTGCTTAAGAAAATGAAAATTTTGCATTACAAGGTTTGAAGGATTGTTCATGCATTCTTTATTTTTTGAAACTATTTTTCATTGAAGGATTAGTGTAAAGTTTGTTTTCCAGTGTTCTTATAAGTTTCATTTTTTCAAGAGTCTCAAACAACATCATTTTCACTTTCGTACCCTTTGAGTAAGAAGAAATGCTTAAATGAACAATAAATTTATAATAAACTAGATGTTGTTTCTAGGGTTCATAAACAAGTTTAGGGTTATGGAATTGGTTTAGGATTGGATATATAACTCTCCAAATATGGTAAAAAAACATATGATTCTGAGCTAGGGATATTTCAAGCCCAACTATCGTATAAGTATAGTCAGGAAGCTCCTTTAACACAAGAGTCAAACACGAGGTTGCACAAAGGAAATTCGAGGAGATATCCCATTTGAATCTTAATTGATCATAGTGGAGAGATCATATATTGGGGGTTTTGTTAGTTCCCTTACCTCAGTGAGAGGTGGTTCTTGTGAGGCTTCAGGCTTAGTTACCCTTCCCATACATTTGATCCTGATTGTCGGTTGTACCCCCCGGGTGCTGAGTGCGAGTTGGTGACCTTAGTTACTTTTCCTAGGGATCTTAGAGATGACTGTGGGGGGTTTCCCATGGTACCTAGGGTGTATTTTGTATCATACTTTTCATTATTGTTGGAGGGTTCCTCGCAAAGCGTGAGTACTTGCACCGAATAAGGATGGTTAGTGGAGGTTGGGATAACTACTTCTCACTCCTTCGTTTATCGGTCTCGGGAATTAATCAACTCATGATAGTATCTGAAAGGTCCCTTTCCTCTTTTTCATTACTTTGGACTAAGGACCTTATCCACCTTGGATAAAGTATTGGAGAAGTTGTTTTCTTCCAATACTTTTCTTAGGACTTTTTAGTGGAGTCTTACTTTGTATAGTTGGCCTTAGGTAGTGTTAGTATCACCGCTTTTGGATTATTGATTCAAGGTGGTCGACCAACCACTCCACTGGTTTGGAAGGACCCCTAGTCTTTCTCTTGAATGTGTGGAGTTGCCTCCTAGAAGGTGTGGGTTGTTATACCACTAGTTTTCCAAAGTCAATGCATGAGACTTTTATGGACTTGAACATTCCCACAAGGGATGAACCTATGATTAATAAATAGATGGCCAAATTTATTAAAGATACCAACCAAGGGACCCCTGCCCAAGGGGACTCTTGTGATTTTCCATTATTTCGAAACATTGGTACCCCTTGATGGCAACTTTCAACATTCCTCGGATGAATGTTGTACTACCGGTTTGTTTGTGGACCACTCTGAATGTCCTGAACTCTCTTTGTTCTTATCAGATAAGCACCTTATGTCATGTGCATCATATATATGTTCATCCTTTACTTTCTGCATCCACGAAGTATACTCCTTCTCTCTATCACCCTTTTGGTGAAAGTATTGTTGCTAGTAACTAGAAGTCTAAATGGAATAAGAAGAGGAAGGGTAAGAATAAGAAGCATTCATCCTCTTCTAGTCACAACATCCAACCTCTGCGAGTCATGATGGGAGAAAAAGTACAATGACTACTAGTTATATTGGTGTCGATTCACCAACCTCTTCTAGTCACATTGGAGACATGCAACTAACCTATATTAGTCATGTTGGGGGAAAGAAACCAGCCTTTGCAAGTCATGCTGGGGGAAACCCACCGACCAATGCAAGTCATGCTTGGGGAAAGAAACCAACTGCTTCAAGTCACGCCAGAAGAACAATTCCATTCACTGCGATTCATATTGTCAATGTTGGTTGTGGAGCCTAATTATCTTCCTGACTCAAAGGTCTTGAGTTTTTCAGTCATTTTTATACCCCATGAAGTATTTACAACCCAGAAGTATGTACACTCTTCCACGCGGGGGAGTGCAGAGGGGTGGTACCCCCTCTACGGGGTCCAGGGGGCTATCTCCCCGACTGGGGGGTCTGGGGGTAAGAGGGGGTTCGGTGGTAGCATCCCCCGATGGAGGTTTGGGGGTGAAGCCCCCGAAGAAAAAATTGCTTTGTAAAAGTATATTGTAATTTCATTGTAA
>JASDQU011441026.1:0-23629 GCA_032191745.1 Picea mariana
TGGGAAATAGTTTAGATGCTCGATGTTGATACCCATTCAAAATAGAATACAATAATATATACTTACCAAACATTATATTAAACAAATGTTAGGTAGTGATAAGGTTGTCAATATAGCATGATATTTTCCAAACGCATACTAGTTTAGCAGACCACAACTTATTTCCAGATACATTATAATTCATTGCAGCGATGGTGAATGCAAAATCTTCCCACAAAAGAAGGTGAATGGTGTTAATCTCTAATTGGATTCTCAATACCATATACTGAAATGTGAACAAGATTTTGTTAGATGTGAAGTTCAAACTCTTTCTTGACACCCAATGTTATATTCCACATTTTATCAATGAGTGTCTATATTTGGGCCCTCGTCTCCACTTTCTATATTGATGCAAAATCTTCCCACAAAAGAAGGTGAATGGTGTTAATCTCTAATTGGATTCTCAATACCATATACTGAAATGTGAACAAGATTTTGTTAGATGTGAAGTTCAAACTCTTTCTTGACACCCAATGTTATATTCCACATTTTATCAATGAGTGTCTATATTTGGGCCCTCGTCTCCACTTTCTATATTGAGTATGAAAATCTGATTGGACAACCTATTTAAATTTGCAACTTCGACATACGTTTAGTACTATAAATCTGGAAAGAAAGAAGAATATTTCAATATAAAAGGGTTCACAACTTCAACATGCATATCGAATCAGTTCGTTGGACACGGAAAGTATCATAGATCCCTACTACTGCCTCTAGCCTATAGACGAAAAATCTAGATACAAATTTCAACATGTTTAATAACATCATGCAGTTAAGGTGCATATCAAAAATCAATTGGGACGCATAGACGACATACCTGAAACTTCTGGTGACACTTCTTTGGAAATTTCGTATGCACCATTATTCCTTCACCAGAGTGAAATTGTTTACTATGCGATCTCCTTGGCTTAAATAGACCAAAGACAGGTTAGGATGTGCAAAGGGGAATAGGTAGGGTTTAGTTGTTATTTCAGTGGTGGAGGTCAACATTGCACCTTGGAATCGTCATTATTCCAGGTAATGCATGATGGATCCCCCTTCATCTAGTTTGATCCCATCCTACATGACTCAAAGGAGTGACAATTGTAGCATCCTGCGCAACTCAAGGGAGCAACATATTTAGATGTAAATTTGCCACTTTTCTCAATTATTCAACGGTGAAATAAAAAAATGTAATTTAATTCACTAATGAAGGAAGCATACATGAATATTGTAAAGCAGATTATAGCTAAGGTAGACTTAGTTTTGGATTAGTGTAAAAAGTCAATCAGTGAGCTTATAGGTCAAAGAATTCATAAAATTATCTACAAGGCCATTGCATCGATCTCAATTACGATGAATATAAGTGGGCCATATAGTAACTTCAGACTTATATCCCACTCGCTTCACCGAGGAAGAAATCATTGGTAACTTGGGCCATTGTGATCTGTAAATAAGGTACTTATAGCCTACTCACTTCACCAACAAGGATCCCCCACACAAATTTATTTGTTCACTACAATTCCAATTCATAATTGATTGCAAGGTTTATTCTTGGTGTTTGGTTGTCTTTGTTAAAGGGAGGTCTTTTACCAATCAATTATTTGAGCATGAATGGCTACAACTAATCTCTCTTGATGATGTCAATGAAAACAACTCTATATTGCATGTACTCTGCCACTCAACACATAACCCTACACATCCATGAATGCACTCAACCACCAATCTTATGACCTCAATGAGATGATAAGTGACCTTCCTAAGACACATACAGACCATATGAAGTGTGTACAACCTCCATATCTCATCTAATTGTTGTGTATGGCTTTGTGAAGACACTTGTGTCATGCATGACTTCTAGTTCTCCTTCAGTCAAAGTGTATGACCTTGTGTTAAAAGTTTGAGTGGAATTTTGTTCTTTCTCATTGCCATAGCAATACATTGTATTTGGTATTGGTTTGACATATGTTGGAGGGGCTAGTCAACTCTGTAGACCAGACCTAACAGTCGACCAATCAAAAGAATAGTCGATTGAGTGTTATTCGAGTTTGTAAGTCGATCGACCTCTAAGTCGAATCAATTGACCTAGGTAGTTAGATAGTTAAAACTACCTTGTAACAAAACCATGAGTATAAATATGTGCATCCATGTAACAAAGAATAGTTGGCTTATCAGTTGTTTTCGATATCATAATAAAGTTCTTATTGTCGATCTCCCCTTTACTTTGTGTTCTCTTCTTTCTCTTCTCTATGTGTGTGACTGTATATTAGTATATTGTTGTATATTGCTCTATGTGAAGGACTATTGGTAACATTTGCATGCAAACATCTAGATTACAACATTGCTTCTATTGTCGGTAGTTTATGAACCTAAGTGTGTAAGATAATGCACACACAGATGTTGAGCCTGGAGGATACATGGAAGTGGTGGGAGAGAAATATCAACAATTACCTAAAGAACTACACACACAGAAATCGACTAACATTGGAAAAAACAAGAGCACATTTCTTCACAGAGGCTCACAAAAGGTTTATTGAATCGATCTCGGAAAAAATCAAAAAATACATTGATCAACCCACTAATGAATAAACTTACAAATGATGAGCGGTTAATGTCCAAACTGATCAACAAAGGTCAAACAAATTTGCATGAGTGGATTGAAAGAATCACCAAAGAATATTGTGAAGAGAAAGCAATCAAGGAATGAACATCGATCGACAAGATAAAAGAAAGGTTCTACGACAATTTCCATGATGGGTTTTTCTACACAATACTATCTCTGTTGCACAAATTTCTTTTAGATAAAGGCATCGATCATATTGTTGAATATCGACCTCCTCTTTGTACAACACCATTGAACTCTAATAGAGAAAAAAGAAAAGACAATTGGAATTTTTTTTTAGAACTAGACTGCAAAGATACACAAGAAGCTTGGGACTTTTTCTTAAAGAAATGAACATGGCAATGATCTACACCCGCGCCGACCAAGAATAGTTGGGGTTGGCGATGGGGGGGTAGTTGTCCATAGGATGCCTAAAGAAGAGTAGACCGATCGACCTACACCGAGGAATCACTATCCCAACAAGCAGAAAAAAGTCGACTGAAATAAAATGAGAATATACATTAGATAAAGAGACGCAAAGAAGAATTGCAACAAGAATGCGACATTATAAACCTTCAATCAACATTCAGAAGATAGAACGGGACAAACGACGGGAAAAAAGAGAAGATATGCGTAATGTGAGGGATCCAAGGAAGTCGAGTCAAGAGCAACCCCAGGAGTGGTAGATCACTGGAGCACTTGAGCAATCTGAGTTTGGTAATGACCAACCATATCTAGCAAAAGGAGCAGCCCCAATGACTCTTATGAGGAGTGAGAGCTTGCAATTTATGGAGGCAGTAGTTGGTTCCCTTTGATTAGAGGATGATACCAAAAGCATAGATGTAGATGAATCAGGACCCACATTATGTCAATCTCTGATCCTCAAAGACGCAAGTCCCAGAATCAAAGAATTCCTTCAACAAAGATTGCATATTGATCAAGAACCTTCCTCGATATGATCTTGAATGGAAATTCAAGGCAATTTAAGATATCAACTTTTGATTGAGATACTTCCACTAGACCAGAGCTAGGTAGGCACTCAGAGAAATGAGAGTATTCTCCTTCACAACAAGGATCTCACATATTCTCCCCCCCATACCAAATTTACTAACTACGAAGGAAGATACACATTAAGTGAACAATTGTGATGAAATGACATGCCCTTAGGAGAGACAGTTCATCGTGTATATAGATAAAGGGTGTCATATGGACGACATTCCATATCCAATTAAGGAAGTTGAGGAAAATAAGGAAAGTCGGGAATTCTAGAAAGTAGTCGAGTCGTCGACTACCACAGTTGAAACACAACCGTCAACACAACCGATTGTTCTAGTTGAAGTGGAATCAACCATAAAGTCGATTTTGAAAGTTAACCAGCAGGATAAAACAAATCAAAACCTCCCAAAATTGAAACATCCACCTAAAGATAAATGGATCTGAACCATATTCCCATCTATGAAGGACACCAGCATCCCAAGCGACATTGGTTCATTTGCAAAAAATTCTAGGATGTTGTTGATATATCTGATGAAGACAAACAAATGGCTTAATCTGGTGCAACCTTAATAGAAATAGCTTTAACATGGTTCATGAACTATATTGAAAATCAACCACGATCCAAAGCAGAAATCAAGTCCATTTTCCTTTATTTCTTTAAAGCGGAAGATTTCAAACATCTAGCAACACAAAAGCTTAAATAAATAAAACAAAAACCAAGAGAAACAGTAAGGGAGTATGACAAAATATTCAATGATCTACTCATCCAGATACCATATTCGATCGACGAAAAACTCTTGGTGCAATGGTATTTTTTTTGGATGATTGCAAAAAGTCCGAGGACTATTGTGTATGCATGAAATCCAGTTGTGTGAGAAATCTCTTCAAAAATACCAGCACATAGAAACCGACGATGACCAACCATCGATTTCGACATCGACGGATAAAAGATTGGAAGAAAAACTTCATATGCTCCAACGGTCCTTAAAGAATATGATTGTTCAAAGAAGTGGCCTTTGGTGCTCCACCCATATAAATGATGGTCAAATAAAATATTATTATAAATATAATAATGCACCTGAAAGAGACCCCAATTTTCGTTGAGTGCAAATAGAAATTTACTGTGAGATCTATCAATCTCTGACAAACCACAGTCTAGAGACTGCCCTCACAATCTAAGGAATGCCAAACCTAAGTGATGTGCTATCTATGAGGAGTCTAACCACTTGAATCAAGAATGCCAACTCAATGGTCAAAACAAGCAAAACTTCCATGCAGTATATCATACGCAAGCAATCAACTAGAATGTCAGCCAAGGAAATGGATATCAAGGCAGAGGTGGCTACCAAGAACATGGAGGTTATAGAGGAAGATGTGCTCATGGTCAAGGAAGGACTTATTGTTTCACCTCCTAGAAATATGATCATGTTAGCCTTGACTTCCCACTTAAAGAAAGAACTGAGCTCAAGTATTGTAACATATGTGGAGTAGGCGACCACTCTTTAGAAGACTGACAACTAATGTTTGAAAATAAATGAATAAGCGAACTATAAACTTGTTACATATGGTGCTGAAAAATGAATTCCTAAACTCAAAGAATTTACATGTGGTCATGAGATCTCAAGTGGGTCAAAAGAATTAAATACGACAAGAATCACTAATTCGACCAAAGAAAAATAGAAATATTTACCCTAATCCTGACAAGGAAGAAAAAATAACGTGGGAGGCACTATAATTCTTCAAGAATCATAAGTATGATATATTTTTCAATCGCGGGGACATACAACATAACAAAACTGTTATTAAATACGTTGTATTAGAAGAATTTTTACAACTTTTGAAAGAAAAATGGTAGTTTGGTCGACTGTTGGAACTCTTAAATATCTTGAAAGAATATAAATATGACCAACAACTTTATAAGAATCTAAGGCAATTGTCACAAAAAAAACCACGACGATTATGATCCTCAAGCCGATCTAGAAATCGACGGCTACATGGTACATCAATTCATGGTCAACTCGAGGTCGCAAGTAAATATTCTTCCACATGAATGGTCAACTTGGGAAGACCGACACTTGCATGGACAATGAATTTTCTAAAATTGATAAACCAAAGGTTTGTAGGGCCTATTGGGACCTTGAAGAACGTCTAGGCTAGTACATTGGAAATTCTGACTCGATTCAACTTCGAAGTAATCGACCTAGTCGAAGGCATCCATGCATATCTAACATTGGTTAGGCGCACTTGGGGCAGGAAAATGAAGGCAACTATCTCTCTGGAGAGAGATAGAATTAAGCTCAAATGAAATGGTAAAAAAATTGTAATTTCGCTACACTCGAAGGAAGGAAAGCCATGGGTCAAGGACACAAAAGTCAAGAAGTTATACTAGATCATGCACACATATGAAGACAACGTAAAGCCCAATGCCTTGGGATAAATTTTACAAGGTTCACCCTTGTCAATCAACCAGAACTCAGATACTAAGTTATATGAATGGTGGATGGAAAACTACGAGTTGAAGTTACATGAATGTTGGTCAATTGAGGCCATACCAATCCATCGATTTCAATCATGTTTTTCAATTAAAGTAGTACTTGTTGTGTATGAAAAGAAGATCAAACATACACCGACCTTAGTACCCATCGAAATAAAATAGGGACTAGTGGCTCCAATAAGATTCAAGGAAATTTACTTTCCATCGACCCATGTCGACGAGGTGTCCAAAATAGTTGGATAACACAGAAAAACACATAATCTTGTACAATATTTCACTGGCTAGGTAGCCCGCTAGTGAGAAACACATGCTCCAATATTGTAGACATGAACAATTGCAACAACGTAATTTGTGGAACGATTTGGATGCAAAAATATATCTGCAACAACCGACATACCCAACTTTAAGCCTGACTTTGATCCTGTAGCCCATATTCATTAGTGTGAGAATGAATGGAAAAGAATCAGCTATAGAGATGAAAGAGTGCGGCCCCACATGTTTCCAAGTACATTAGATGTCATACCTTAGAAATGGTATAAAATAGAGGAAGCATGGGGTGAAACATTCTTGTGGGTCAAACTTAAAGAAAAATTTATCAAATATTCTAAATTTAGACCATAAGAGGCACAATTAATTCAAGCAGTTCAAGAGCTAAGAAACTTTATTGAGAAACCAAATCCTGAAGAAGTTAACAAAAGAGGAAAAACACAACTTGACATAGGGTCAACTTCGACTTGCAATTTTGTGTTGAGCCACCAACAAGGCAATCAAACAGTCTGTTGACTGGACATGGAAATTGTAAGTTTTTCTAGATAGAGATTTAGATGGAAAATCAACCACCCTCAAGTAAATTAGCATGTAAAGACCATTATGAGAGTATCCAAGGAAGAAAATAAAGAAAATCTAGAAAATTTAGGCTTTGATCTCGCCTATCCTGAAGTGAAAGAAGGGGAACATAACTTGATGAATCAAAACCATGTTGGGTGTCAATTTTGATCTTCTCACCAGCTCTTCACCTCCATTTTTGCCTGTTCACCCTTCACTTTTGTCTATTTTCACCTCTTTAATGGCATAATGTGCATAGAACAAGGTATAAGTTGTCTTTTGGAATAAAACTTTTAGTTTATCTTATAAATGGTGATTTAAAGCTATTTTGCAATTTACTACCTATAAATCAATTATTACGAGAATTAATTGTATTTTTGAGTTATTACAGGAATTAGTGGTTGAGATACTTCCCCTCAGTCAGAAGGAGAAATTCCACTTGGAGCTATTTCATGGATGCCTCAAGATGATTTATTACATGTTTTTCCATTTTTATAGTGTACAGAGCTTAGTAGTCAAGCACATGGTCAACATCAGAAGAATTATAGGAAATTTGCAAACTGTTTAGAAAGTATGGGAGTCAACACCAAAAATAAGGAAGCAGTTGAAGTCACCCAAGAACTCGAGAATCCAACTCAAGAAGATCAATAAGATATTCTCCCTTGCGCTATAATGGAGATCTGATCCACAAATACTGAAATTAGTTAGACATAAGAAGGCATTTGATTTTCTAAAAGAATTGCATAAAGTAAAAGTTAAGGGATTTGTAGAGGTTAATAGAGAATGTTGTTATTTTCATCTCAGACATATTGTAACTTCTGAAACTGTGCTCGAAGATTAATTAATGGAGATGTGATCATTCCTATGTTAAGCTTTTCTTTGTTATGAATTTATTTATACAACACACCCCAGGAAGGGCCCCTTGGTATGTGTTGTGTTTTTTGTAAGTTGTGTTGAGGTTATTTCCTTTTTAGTAATCATGAATTCTACAATGTGTTTTTATTTCCTTGTTACTGTAATTTCTTGTAAATGTGTGTTTACTGCATTTTCTTGTAAATGTGTGTTCACTGCGTTTTCTTGTAAATTCATAGTGACTGATAAATTCCTGTAGATGCAAGTTCAAATCCCTGTAGATTAATAATTTTGTTTTAATTTATAGTCAAGTGTGAATTTCCTTTTTATAGTATTCTACAGACATTAACCTCTTTGAGTATGATGAACAAGTTGTTTTAAGATTTAGACATTCAAAGTACTCAACCTAAATTGAGCAAGCTTTTGTCTTCGGTGTCATACAAACAAACTTCATGAAATATCCTAAAAACAGTTAAGTCTGTAATCTCCTTTTACAAACATTTTCTGATTTGCTTAAAGTTTCATGCAACTACCTTTCAAACACATAAGCAAAAATAACTTCTATGATCATAAATTTCAGATAACTAAACGAAGTGAGTTCTACAAGAGGCACACTTATGAGAGTAAGGATCAATTTACAGTATGAGTATTTACCATCTGACAATTAAATATGAACTAGTTGATTGAATAATTTTACCATCTATTTGTGAGTTTGGTTATTTAATTTATTTGAGTTATGTAGGAGTTTTTAGGGAAGATTTAGAATCAATTTTACACACATTATGCTTGTGTCTCACAAGTTTACCTACCCGAATTTATAATTAAATGTTGAGGAACCTAGACCACTAAGTTATCCCAACAAACCCCTCGAATGGATGGTCATGAAACCAAAAATTACAGAGGTCGACATATCAACTGATGGTCGGCCAAAAATGGATCGAGTTGGCAATTATTGGACAAAAAAGCAAAAGGCATAGACCTACTAAGAGAGCATTAGGATCTATTTGAGAAAAGAAAAAGGTAGAAATAGTCGACCTACTAAGAGAGTGTTGGGATGTATTTTCCCAAGACTACAAAGATCTAAAAGGACTCATAAAAGAGATGGGTGAGATGAAGATCGACCTCATACAAGGGGATAAACCTATTAGAAAACATTCTTGGAAATTGGTGCATAAGTATAAACCAATTGTTCAAATGGAAATTGAATAGATGCTTACTCCTAGCATTATCTATCCTATCAATGAATTTGAATGGCTAGTCCTATGGTCATCCAACTAAAGAGTCATGATCCAAAGAAATTAACAATATGTGTCAACTTATAGGATTGAATAAGTTGACTGTTACAGATTCGTTCCCAACTCCATTCGCTAACAAAATAATCAGTGAAGTGGTAGGGCATGAGTGTACTCATTTACCCATGGATTTTCGGGGTATAACCAAGTACCCATTGTAGAGGAAGACCAGGAAAAAGAAACCTTTGTCTCAAAGTTTGCCTCTTTTGCACACAGAGTTATGCCCTTTGGACTAAAAAATACACCAACAATGTTTTCAAGAATTGTGGTGAAAGCATTCCAAGAATATATTTATAATACAATGGTTGTGTACTTTGATGATTGGACTGTTTATATCCTTCTCAAAGATCATATCCAATGGCTTATAATGATTCTAGAAATGTGTTGATAGTTCCACCTTTCTTTAAACATAAAAAGTGCATATTCGCCACACGTATTGGAATCCTATTGGGTCATGTTGTATGCAAGGATGGGAAAAAAGTAGACATGGTGAAAATACAAGTCATCCTCGACTTAAAACCCCTGGTAAACCAAAAACAAATTAAAATATTCTTGGGGCACACTGGATACTACAGAAAATTCATAAGGCATTGTTATGACATCACTTTTCCTATTAACGAGCTACTTTGAAAAGATGTGGAATTCATATGGAGTCGGGAGTGTAGCAAATCTTTTGAAGTTTTAAAAATAAAGTTGGTAGAAGCACCCATATTAAGGTTTCCCAACCGATTAAAGAATTTTCATGTTCATGTCAATGCGTCAAACATAATAGTCGGAGCAATACTGACACAACTGGATAACAACACGATCAACCATCTGAACGCATATGCAAGTCAGAAGTCGAGTAGCGCGTAACACAATTATTCGACCAGAGAGAGAGAGGGATTGGAAATGATCTTTGCTCTCCAAGATTTTTGTCGTTGTCTATCGACAAATCCATTTACATTATATATTGACCACCAGGCTTTAAAATATTTAGTACAAAATCTAGTGCATCAACGAAGAGTATGTCGATGGTTATTATTATTCCAAGAATTTGAATTCAACATAATTGTTTGACCAGTGAAAAACAATGTCGGGCCCGACCACCTGTCCCAACTCGAAACAGGTGAAGACCTGACATGGATTAATGATGAATTGCTAGATGCATATCTGTTTCGAGTTGCAGCCACCCCTGTGGTGTTGACATATATAGTTTAATTCTTAGATAAGGAGAAGGTACCTGAAGAACTTCTAGAAAGAAAGAAAAAAGTTCTAGTGACAAAGGTTATCTCGTTCACACTAATGAATGGGTTTTTATACAAATTGGGACCCTATGATGTACTAAGAATATTTTCCCTTAAGAATGAACATGAAGGAATAATAGAGGAAGCACATGTTGTTCCCACGGGTGGCCATTTTCAAATAGGAACGACCTCAAGAAAGATTATCCACGCTGGTCTTTAGTGGCTGACTTTACACAAAGACTGTCAATCGAAAGTTAAGAAGATGTGATATTTTCCAACGGATGGGTTGACCATTGAGGAGAGATGAATTTCCCCTACACTCAGTAAACCCTTGTTTACTGTTTAATATTTAAGCAATTGACTCTGTCAACCCATTCCCTTGAAGAGCCACACGAACAAGAGCAAAGTATATAATTACAGTAGTCAAATGTTTGACAAAGTGGGATGAAGCAGAGTTAGTCGAGTCATGTACAAAGGAAATTTCAACCAATTTCATCTATGAAAATATTGTCACAAGATTTGGATCCCCTTTAACTATCATTAGTGACCAAGGCACATATTTTGTTAATGAAACAATCAAAGTATTGTTGCAAAAGTTTATGATCGATCATAGAAAAACATCTGCATATCATCCACAAGCAAATGGGGTGGTCGTGTTCTTCAAAAAAACTTTGCACAAAGGTCTAACTATTTTGTGGAGTCAACCGAGATGACTGGGATGATAAGGTTCCAGTAGTGTTTTGGGCCTATAGGATTGCATACAAGAAATCGACTAATCATACACCCTTCAAATTAGTATATGGACAGGAAGTTGTAGTACCTCTACACTTCTAGATGAATGCAGAAAGGGTGTCTTTTGTCCTCGGTTACGTTCTTACAATGAACACACAAGAACACTTCCACCAATCAAACAAGTTAGAGGAGGAATGACTTACTGCACTCCATCATCAGGAGGCCCATAAACATCAACAAAAGGCTTGGCACAATAGACACATAAAAAAGAAAGATATCAAACAAGGGGATTTCGTTTTACTTTATGACAGTCGAATCAAAGGGAAGCTGTGGAAGCTAGAAACTTCATGATTGGGTCCCTTTATAATTGAAGACATTCAACCAATCGATGCAGTTCAGTTGCAAACTTTGCAAGGGCACATGTTTGACAAAGTTGCCAATGGGGCATGTTTGAAGAAATATAATACATAACAAGAATAAGGTGTCTATTGGTGAAAACCTCCTTGGAGGCACCAATAAACAACGACTAGGTTGAAAACCTGTTGTGGAGGCCTAGTCCCAAATTAACTAAACTTTGAAAAAAAAAAGAGAAGAGATAAAAAGGGAAAAATAAAGAAATAAGTTAAAGAAAAATGAGAATAAAGGAAATGAAAAATATAGAAAAAAAAGGCAATAAAACGGTCAATTATGGAGAGTTAGGTACAAAATTGTTTAAAGGTAGCCATGTACTTAAGGAAATCATAGCCAACCTTGGCCATCAATAAGTACTAACAACAAATCCTATAGGTAAAAAAAAAAAGCAACTACTGGAAAGTTCGTCGACCAAAGCAAAGCAGTCAAGACCAATTGACAAAAAAATCAACACCACAAAAAAAACAATTGCATTTGCAAGGATAAGATATTTGACAATTATTAGATAAGCAAGCAAGGAAGCATTCAAGCAAGCGAGACTTAAAAAAATCAGGTGAGTGAGGATCAGGCAAGTGAGGCATTCGATCAAGTGAGCGAAATAGAAAAAATGACAAAATTAAGGTCGATCACTACAACATAATGGACCAAATAGTCGAGAACGACCAAAATAATCAAATCAATCTTCAGAAGACAATTGACAAGAGAAGAATTAATCGATTTTACTGTCCCAACCAATCAAGGAAAATTGACTGAAGCTATGAAACTGACCAAGTTTGCAAAACTGACTGGATCAATTGACCTGATCAAGAAAATACAATTAAATGACAACACTTAGTTGACAATTGAAGGAGATAAATCGATTGAGTTGGCATGCCCAACCAACGCATGCATTTTGACTTGACCCAACTAACCAAACCTAGTAGACCACACGTGCAACCCACACCAAATAGTATTAATACTTGTAGTAAATATCTAGACACGATGACATGACTCTCCCATGCACGAAAAGTTATAAATAGGGATGCACTAGGTGAACACAACACTTTGCTTTGCACTCCCAAGCGATTAAGAGATCGATGCGACAAACAAGACTAAGATCCCTTGACCATGGTGCTTTCATTTCTTGAGAAATCAACCAACCATATAAACAACCCAACCATGCTAGATACGAGGGGACAAATGAGCACTGGTGAAACCCTAGTGGAGCCATGAACAAATAATAAATTTGACAAAGCGATGGCCACAAAACTTGAAATTAGAATGTAGAACATCCGACAAGCCAAGATGGAAGAAATTCTATTGGACAAGCACAAACAAAATTTTACAAGTCGGGGATTGGTGGCAGGACAATGGAAAAAGGAAAGCCACGTTATGGACAAAGTCCACATTAGAGATTACTCGGGTGCACCACAAATCACATAATTGAGTGGATGGAAAGAAGAGGCTACAAAATATATTATAAGTCGATTCCATGAAGGAACTCTATGACTGGAGCAACCACTACATATCACGACTAGATTAATATATAGAATCATTGGATTGCCTCACAAAGGTGAAAAAGTACCTAAAAATTCAGATGGAAAAGCTCAACGGGTCGATCACAACAAAAAACTCCAAGGGGATGTTAATAGGGCAAGTCAAGGAACTACGTGCAAACTAGGCATGCATGATTGTGGCTTTATGTCTCACTCCATTGAGTCGGGTGCCCAATTTGAAATTAACCATTCTAGAAGAAATTGGACAAATTGCAGAAAGTGGGAGAGTTTACAATTACGCTGAGCATCTGAGAGTTTATAATCTAGACAAATTGAAAGGAGTGTTAAAACTTGAGTAAATCCATCATATTACCCTCATTACTAATCTGGCTAGCTATGATCCAAATCATCCCAGTCGACAAGTTCGCTTTCATAGAAAATGAAGTGTTGACTATGAATAATTATCAATGATTTGCTCACAACTGGTCAGGAATGACTGAATCCTTACTAGTCAAATAAATGTTCATGGAATGGGTCGAGAACTTAAAAAATGTATCACACAGGTGGAGAGTCAGCCAAAAAATCTGAAGAGCGCTCCCTAGTCCAACACACACTCAACTCTACATTGACATAAACAAGGTTTGGTATATCGATGATGCAGTTGTTCAACCTAAGGAATTCTCTTACGAAGCAACTATGAAGAATTTTTTTTAAGAAATATAATGCCAATCCAATACTATATTTCTTATTCCACCAGGAGCATTGGACTAGAATAATGAATTGTTGCTTCTGTTGCAAGATGGAGAACTTGAAGAAGAAAGAGAAGTAGAGATTTACACTGTATCATTTGTAGTTGACCCAAATACCCCAGTCTCCTAGCCACATGAAAAAACATTGACTAGAAAGAAGAAGCTCAAGGTAGCACACGAAAACATCGAAGAGCAAGACTTCCAAGTCAATTTGAAATAAATTTTACAGGGCATAGACACAACCGACTTCGAAGACCCAAAATTGAAGAAAATTTTGGACAAAATGTCTCAACGACTCCTTAAAGAGACTGTATTAAAAGGGAAGTTGACTCGACAAGAGTAAACCAGACTAAATTAAGCCTTAGGTTCAAGTGTTGGACCATATATTGCGGATGTAATGGAGCGTGCAAAGGGGCTCTTCGTCAAAGGGCTCAAACATAAAATTGCAACTGAAGCAAAGAGGACAAAACACCAAAGAGAGGAGGAACAATAACAATAGTCTAGCATTACTAAAACAGGGCACTCAGGCCCTAGCAAGCGGGCTTGAGTCACTAGACCAAGAACTAGGTAGACTAAGACCAAGCTAGTTGATGTTAACCTAACACAGGAAACGCCATTGGTCTCCCTGACTAAAATAGCTCAAGAAATACCATTTGAGGAGACCCTAGAAAAGAGAAGAATAAAAGAAAGAAGAACCAACTGGATATGTCCTTAGAACACACTGAGTCGGATTTGGGGTATGAGAAAACAAAGAAGGACCAACAAGAAGAGTAATAGGAGTCAATAAAAAACTGCGAGCAATAGTAGTCCGACGATAGCCATTAGTCGAGCCAAACATAAGATCAACACCAATCATCAACACATGAATCTCGAGATCAACATGACAATCCGATGGACCAGTTCATGATCAAATAAAGAATAAGGAAACAAACCAAGTAAAAGACAAAAGCCCAGACTCAAGAACAAAGTAGCAAGAAAATTCGGGTCAACAATAGATTGATTCACCAGGGGCACAACAAGATCAATCAACATAACGAAAAGAGAAAGAATGACAGTTGGAACATGTAAATCAAAACAACAACACCAATCGACTGGCCAAAAGAATGATCAATAGATCAATCCAGGAACAACCGGTCAGGTCGACCAACAACAAGTTGAGGAGCAAACAAATAAACAAGCAAAGGAGCAAGCCAAAGACCAAGCGGATCCGAAGCATAAAAAGTCGTTGATTGAGCCATCACAACAAAAAACAAAGTGGTCGACTAAGAAAATGAAACAAAAGACACCACTACTGACCCATAAGTCGAAAATTCAAACACCAAAGTTGACCAAAAGGAACATTGATTAGAAAGAGCAGCAAGGAAATCCAAAGAAGCCCATAGTATACACAACCTTCCGACTAGAGAAAGAATCGACTACTCCAACAAATGTGACCTTCAACCCAACAAGGGCCTTGAACACTCAAATCTTTGACTTCTTTAATGAAGTCTCAAAGGAAGCTAAAGCAAGATGGAGTCAAACTTTAAAATATGTAGACATATTTTTTGCTGAAAAAGAAAAAGAAAAGGGCACCTCGACTAAATGCATCAATATGGCCCAAGAAAAACTAAATATTGGTCTTGACAGCTTTGAAGTTGATAGAATCGACTCGACGAAACAATTAATTCAACAGTTGGTTGACTTGAACCTCCAAGTGCAACAAGAGAACAATCAAATCAAGGAGGAAAACATAAAAATACAGGAAGAGCACAAAGAGTTGCAGGAACGACACAAACAATTGCAAGAGCAAAACTAGTAGCTCAAGAAGAAAATAAGTGGCTTAAGTTTGACCCTACAAAATCAATTTTGCAGGTGGAGTGTCAAAGATTCAAAGAAAGCCGACAAAACTTGGATATGGACATGGACCAAGCATTGACTTTGAATATTGTTTTGAGTAACTGACCAACATACTTTGCCTCAACTTATGGTAAGTTAAAAGTGCAACAAACTTTTTTACAAGATCTGACAAGCAAAAGGGACACAACGATCGATCCTTATGCACACAAGGCACTGTTGGTACAGATTGAAGAAGAAAAGAAAGTTGAAGTACAATTGATCTAGCAAGAGCGACAATGGTTAAGGGAAGGAAAGATGACACAAGTTTAAGTTGAGAATGCTACAGATCACCTGAACCAACTCATAAAGCAAGTGCAAATTATGGAGGAAAAATTTAATCCCAACTCGACATAAGTACAAAATACTCCGTTGGCAGACAAACTCGACTATTTGACCCAAATAAAGTGGCTTAAGGTGCAAGCACAATACTCAATTGATGAATGACATACTTTTGAACAATACTTGCAGAAATTGGCACCTCATATTCATCAAACCTCCCTCAGTCAACTCCAGTAGCAACCAAGGCCTTGACCACAGTCTACACCAGATTCTCCATGGAGGCCATGCTTCTAATTCTTCAGTCTAAGTGCATCTAAGTAGAATTTTCCATCTCCAGGTCCATCCACACAAGCCCATGTAAGGCTGAAGATTATTCTAGAAGAACAAGTCAACCAACCTGTGCACCAACTAGTCGACTGACCTATGCAAATAGAACAACATGTCAACCAACTTGTGCAAACAGAGGAACCAACACAAAATGAACCAGTGTTAAGCACAACACCACTTGCAAATGATACTAACCAAATTGCTTAGTATTTGACCGACTATTTTTTAAGCCGACTATCAATTTTTTTGCAGCATCGTTTGATGAGCTATGGACTAACATCCAGTTTCTAGTCGGAACAGTTGACGAAAATTTTCTAAGGCTATGTTGAGTCGACTGACATCGCGACAATACAATCGACCACTCGAATTCAAATTATAATATACAGTACATAAGTTAGGCCACAACCATCATTTTGTCCCGTACCAACAACTCAATATGTATGCTAATTTTTCTATAAAAGGAGCTCAAGGGAGGAAGGTAAAACTCATCTGTAAGCAAGAACAATTGGCCAAAAATTGCTCACATCAAAGGATCATGATAGTTGACCTATCTACATAGATATTTCCCTTGGGTGGAACCAATTTTCCAAGAATGTCATCAAAGTTCGAAGAGCTTCACTTGTTTTCGTAAATGAGAGAAGGACCTCTCCATCAACACATAATCAACACACCCAACCCATGATAGTGCATAGTTCAACCTAAGGTACCTCCGCAACAACTAGCCAGTGCTTGAATTCAAATTAGATTCAAGGAAGGGGAGTCACAGTCGTTGGCCATCTGGATCAACAAGGGCCTGTGGCTGAGAGGAATGATCGAATCATTCTTCCAACCAACATACCCCTAAAGTAGTCAGAAGCACTCGACAAGAGTAGTGATAATACAATTTTTGCAATCAAAGTCATCCATTCCAACCACAATGAAGGATCCAGATTGAATGAACTCATTTTGTAAAATTGGCACTTCTTTATAATTGTGTAAAAGTTGGTATTTCTTCATTATAAAATGTAAATTTCCTCTTCTTTGGGACGAAGAAGGAATTGGGTGTGGGCAAGATGTTGGAGGGGATAGTTGTCTCTCTTGACTAGACCGGACAATCGACCAAGCAAAAGAATAGTCGACTGAGTGTTAGTTGAGTTTGTAAATTGATTGATAGCTTAGTCAGGTCAACCAACCCAGGTAGTTAGACAATTAGAACTACCTTGTAATAGAATCATGAGTATTAATATGTGCACCCATGTAACATAGAACAATTGGCTTATCACTTGCTATTGATATCATAATAACGTGCTTATTGTTGGTCTCCCCATTACTCTGTGTTCTCTTCCTTCTCTTCTCGATGTGTGTGATTGTATATTAGTATACTAATGTATATTACTCTATGTGAAGGACATCTGGTAACATATGCATACAAACCCCTAGATTAAAACAACATCCCATATGTTAGAGCACCTCCTTCCTTGTTAATTTAAGAGCCTTGCATCTCCTTGTTGTTGTAGTGTAACAAATAAAGGAAAGTTGGATTTAACTTTGTGGATGAGAGTGCAAATTGTATTCTTCTTGTCTAAATTGAACAATAGTCACAACTACTCCTCTTGTTTAATGAGAAGTAGAGTGATGGAAGAGTGTTAAAAAGACAGAGTGCAACCCATGTGATGGGAAGCCCATATGAAGGATTCAATCGATAACCATTTGAATTTTAATTGAGTAGCATTGGTATTTGGCTATTATAGTTTAAAGGCAAGTGCGTATCCAATCCCCATTGCCTTGTTTTCCAGTCAAGAGACCATCAAAGAAAATTGTTGATGACATTTTGATCGAGGTTGGGTTTAACTCATGCAATACATACTTGTTTTCATTAACATCACCAATACAAACTAGTTTTAGCCATTCATTATCAGATAACTAATTGGTAAAAAACTTCCCTTTTATAAAGACAACCGAACACAAAGAATAAGCCTTGCAAGCAATTATGAGTTGGAATTGCAGTGAACAAAGAATTTTTTGGAGAGGATCCATGTTGGTGAAGTGAATGGGCTATAAGTATTTCATTTACAGATCATAATGGTCCAAGTTACTAATGCTTTCTTCATTGGCGAAGCGAGTGGGCTATAAGTTCCAAGTTACTATGTGGCCCACTTATACTCATTGTAATTAAGATTGATGCGATGGCATAATTAAGATCGATGCAATGGACCAATAGAGAATTTTGCAAATTCCTTGACCTCCAAGCTCATCAATTTCCTTTTTCCTTCGATCCAAAACCAAGTTTTTCTCAACTGTAATATGTTTTGCAATATTCATGTATGTTTTCTTCATTAGTGAATTGAATTTACATATTTTGATATTGCCATCGAATAACTAATAAAAGTGGCGACTTTGGATCTATAGATGTTGCTCCCTTGAGTTATGCAGGATGTTACAACTATCACTCCTTCGAGTAATGCAAGATGGGTTCAAACCATATGAAGGGAGATCCATCATGCATTACCTAGAATAATGACGATTCCAAGGCGGAATGTTGACCTTCATCCCTGAAATAAAGGTTAAACCCTACATGTTCCTCTTTGCACATCCTGAGTTGTTTTTGTTCCATTTAAACCAAGAGCTCACACAATAAAGAGTTTCACTCCAACGAAGAAACAATGGTGTAGACATAAATTCCAAAGAAGTGTTGATGTAAGTTTCAAGTATGTTGTATGTGCATCTCAACTACTTGTTGATATGCACCTTAATTGCATGCCATTATTTAAACACGTTGAAATTTGTATCTATAGTTTTCATCTATAGGCTAGAGGTAGTACTAGGGATCTATGATACTTTTTGTGTCCAACGGATCGGTTTGATATGCATGTTGAAGTTGTAAACCTTTTTATCTTGAAAGGCTTTTTTTTTACAAACTTAGAGTACTACACATACGTTGAAGTTGCAAATGTTAAATAGGTTGTCTGATCAGATTTTCATACTCAATATAGAAAGTGGAGATGAGGGCCCAAATATAGACACTCCCTAAGAAAATGTGGAATATAACATTGGGTGCTAAGAAAGAGTTTGGACTTCACATCTAACAAAATCTTGTCCGCATTTCAGTATACGATATTGAGAATCCAATTAGAGATTAACAACATCCATCTTCTTTTATCAGAATATTTCACATTCAACATCGCCGCCATGAATTCCAATATATCTAGAAATAAGTTGTGATATGGGAAACTGGTCTACGTTTGGAAACTATCCCGTTGTATTAACAACCTCCTCGCTACCTAACCCCTATTCAATATATTGTTTGGTAAGTATATATTACTCTATTTTATTTTGAATGGATATCGACACTGGGCATCTAAATTATTTCCCAAATGTCATTCACAATGCTACAATTTTCTAGACATCGGGTAAGGTCAAAATAGAATATAACAACATTATTAAAGGTGGTTGATATACATCAATCAACACCATTAATTTAAGAAGGTAGAGAATGACATACTCTTGTGAATATAATTGTCTGTCTTCCTTCTTGGTTAGACTTCTAGGAAAAATGGCTTAAGAAAATCAATAAACGATTGATAATTCATCCTCTTTCCAATAATCGAAAATGCTAGATGGATATTGGCATAGTAATAAAACTCATACATCTAAAGCAAACCAAAATGCCATTTTGGTTTACATTTTGTTAGGACTTACTTGCTCAATCTACTCACCGCAGCTCAAGATTTACTCCCTTTTTGCTAACTCAACATACTCTCTATGAACAAAAGAAACTTCATCCCAATATATGAATTCCAAACCCTTAAATGCAAAAAAATATCGAACTTGAAAGCTATTAGAAATCTAGAACAAAGCTAATGCTAGATAGTAGTTGTTGATTAATGCTCTCTAATTTAATGCATTTTGTCTAAGACATTGATCTTTTGAAATAAATTCATAAATTAAAAACAAATCTTAATAATAAATGTACTTAAATGATTATTTTAATTTAATCCAAGCAATCAACATATATAATTTATAGTAGAAACAATATGGAACATGCACTCGATTTTTATTTCCAAAAATCAGATGCACAAGTAGATGTGTATTATGGCTTATGTAGTGTTAATGGATTTTCTTTGAAATGATAAATATTATCACGCACAATCCTAAAAAGAGACTCAATATGTTTACTAAAGTTAAGTTGAACATGTTAAAAATGCAGTATTGGATGGGCTACAAAGATAAATTCAAAAGCGGGGTTGCATACAAAAATTCAAACATGTGAAGTGTAAGGTCCAAATAAAATTCAAAAATTGAAGGAACTTCATTACAGGAACAAAAATAAATTCTCAAAACTTGTATATGAGCCAATAACAAGATGGACAAACTTTCCTCAACCATTTATTAAAAGTGTGAAAAACAAAATTACCTTGAGATAAAACATTTAGTAGGAAAGAGATGCAAGTTCATTTTGCAAACTCTGAATTTCTTTTTGAAAAACATCATTTCGATTTCTCAAAACTGAGATTGAGTTACAACATGGTAAGTGTCTTGTTTGAACATTCATAATGGCAACTAAATGCAAATAAAACGTCTCAAAATGCCAGGACATTGAAAAAAACCATGAGAAAGTTGAAAGGAATAATGCAATGAGTTGGAGATGAATGGCATACCACTAAAACCGTTTGCCACCGAGCCAACATATGGAAACAACTGAGCTAGTTGGGCCATTATGGAAACAACATAGGCACCATAATTTAAGCCAAAACGTATGATACATGGCAGTGGAGGCTATCCAAAAGGCTCAATGGAGGCCATAAACATCACGATTAGCAACCAACCACTAATGCTAGGATAATCAAGTGCAATTGAGTTAAGTGATTAAGTCCATGTTCTTGTTGTGTTTGCTTTTACTACTGTGTGTAATTATGTGTTAAGTTTGTATGTGAGTGTAAGGGCTACTCTATATTTAAAGTGTTGCTTGAGTTTATTTTAATGGTGCGAGAAACCATTCTCAACTGTATTCATGTATACTCCTTCATGGTTTCATTCTCCATGAACAAACAAAGAACACCTAGAATTATGTATCACCTGCTATTCATTTTTCTCTAAGGTTGAAGATCCATGACTATTATCAATTGACTGTATTTGGAAAAATTATGTTCAAACAAAAACCCTAACCCTAGATGACTATCAGGCTATGTTAAATACTAGGCCGCTAGGAAGAGAATGGTTCCATTCTTTTGTACTGTACTTGTTCCATAGTTGAGCAAAGCATCCAAGGAGTGGGATTTGAGAGCATAACAGAGGCAAAAAGAAGAGTCTGCAGTAGCCATTCTGACCACATAGTCATAGGCAACTCCATAGTGATTGCCCCTTTCTTTGTACTTGCATTTCATAACTGAAGAAAAGAGAGCAGAGCATAGGCCTTACCTTCTAGATGGGTTTTCTCCCATATTTGGTTTCCCAGGATATATCTTGTATTCATTTGTGTGGATGGTGTGTATATTTGTCTGTTCTTTCATTTTTCATTTTTAGTTATTTTCATAAACATGAGTAATAAGCTAATAATAATTAATACAAGATCTATGGAAATAAATTGCATAATCTAAGATTTCAAAATATTATAAAATTTGTTGTGACGAACTCTTCCAGTGGCATATCCAATGCAGTTTACAAATCAGTCCTCCACTATGGTTGTATGAAACTTAATTTTGATGGTGCTTCTTTAGGAAACCTAAGGTTGATGAGGATTGAGGGAATCTTTAGGGATGAGAATGTAGACATCGTATTTTCCTTTGTTGATTCTGGGAAGGGGCACAAATAACTCAGTAAATCTTCAAATCGCTAAAATGGCATGTCTTTAACAAAAATCAAGGGTTGGCAATACCTTATTGTAGAAGGAACTTCATACATACAATTGACATGATTAAGAAGCTTAGAGATGAGTCTCAACCAGGGAAGGTAACAAATAAATGAGAGTTTCTCCATCCACTCGAAAACATCTCAACCATGCTTGACACTTCTAATTCATAGCCTTATCCCATGTCATATGAGCAACTAATAAACATATTTATCACTTGGTTGGGCTTGAAGAAAGAAAAAAAAGGGTAGATCTTGAATCATGTTGGGAAGACATTCTTTCTTTGGAATTATGCGAGACTTTAACTACCCAACCAATGAAGATTATCCATGGATTAGAGACAAGTACCTTTATAAAGTCTTGGATGGGGTACCATCATGTAAACAAGTAAAGAAAGGTAAAATTAACATTTTAAAGGGGGAAGGCCAAAGGGGTTGGATCCAATGGTGGAAAGCGAGGAGTTTTTCACCATTGGACAAGGTTCAATTCTAATGAGGGCTGCTTAAATTGGAGCCATGGGGACACCTTGAAGTAGTGATCGAGCGTCTGGTTGCACCCAGAGAGATCGTATTAAAATTAGTCTCGTGACTCGTGCACGCATAAGTGGATCAAAGCCCACCCCCAATGTCCTTCAATTTTTAAATTCAAATCTCGTTAGCGCGATTGGATTTCGAGGGTTTCGTTTTGTAAGGCGGCCAGGTTCGAAACTCGCGGTAGTCGGGAGGAGACACCCCAAAAAATCCTGCCATGTTAAGGGTTGGTGTGGCCCAGGCCAGATGAGATCTCTAAGTGATTTTGACGACTTAGATGCCCCTGAGTCGTGATTTCTTAAACCACAAGCTAGTCTTGCAAGTAACAAACATGCTAACCGTCAAAATTTTAAAGGGGAAGAAAGAATGGAAGGAAAAACATAGGGAGAAGCTCCCCTCCCACCCATGTCCTAATTGTTCCCATTTCTAAATCCTATAAAGACTTGATAGTGAGTTTAATTGTGATAAGAAGGTATGCTCAAATGGAATGAACTAGAAGTGATTTAGAGAACTGTCCCTTGATATGCAACTTTTATCTCATTTTCACTCGAAACGCATCTTCTATCATTTTCTACTTTGCCTAAATTATAATAGTTTACTTTACATTATATTCATTTTAATTTTCATATTTAACCTTTAAAAAAAATATATAAACTCACACTATTTATATTATTACACTATCTAAAACCATTGCCAAACATATAAATTAATGTATCATTGCACGATTGAGAATGTATCATCCATTCGAGGGATGGAGTGTGCTTAGAGGAATGACATGGGGTCCACTTAAAATACAAATACGAATCTCAACGGACGGAGAGCGTGAATTCGAACTCGCGACCTCTGTCGTAGAAAACAACACGAAGGAGTCTTTAAAACCCTAAACCCTTAAAACTCGGGGTCGGAACCTTCAGCATCAACAGTGTTTACGGAGAGCTGATTCCTGTGACTCTCCCAGGATGGCATCTCGAGTATTGTCGAGGTCTCTTATATCTTCAGCCAGATCTGCACTTCATTCAAGTGGGCGCAACTCAGTTGGAGTCAGAGCCGCACCTGCCCGCAGCACCGCCTCATCTGCCACTGCCAGACCTCCTTCGCCATCCGCCACCACCAGAAACC
>JASDQU011441029.1:0-10285 GCA_032191745.1 Picea mariana
TGAGGAGCGAGGAGAGATGGGTAAGTTTACATCATTGTTTTGTTGTTTTGTTTTTTTTAAACATATGTAATTTTTATGTTGTTTTTTTTTATATATCATTTTTTTTATACCAGAGTATTTGACGGATATGTGTCTATTGTGTGAAGATGTGGGATCGATGTGACCTGTTGATTATGCGAGGAACAGGCATCATCCTCAGCCAGGGGTTGCACCTGCTACTACAGGGGGACCAGTAGTAGCAGGAGAGCTTCCAGCCGGGGAGGCTGAGAGAGTGTTGAGATGAGTCGAGTGAAACTTTACCTCACTCACCCGCACAATCCCTATGGCAGAGATTGAGGACCTGCCACCATCTATGCAGCCTCATGTATTGGTGGCACCACAGATGTGTTTCCGATTGTTTCGGCATTTGGAAAATGCAGTTGATCAGTACAACAGGGCCCACAAGCCTTGACCTTAGTTAGTCTAGACTTTTCACGTGCCGATAGCACTACTTGTATATATTTTTTGAGGGCATAAGCCCCATGACTCATTACTGGTCATACTTTTGAGGCACTTGTGTCCACCTATGTACTTTGATACTTATGATATTATATATGGATTTTTATGTCTTTTTGTGTCTTATGGATCATATTTTCCTTTAAAAATGTATTTACATGTTTATGTGTATATCCTTTCATATGTGTGTGAGATGCCAATCTAAAATTTGATTAGCTAGAGTATCTATAATTTGGTTTCATCTCATAGGAACATGAAAATATGTAATATAATCAAAAATTTGTTCTAAGAGATGTACCCTAAGGAATCGTCGGTGTAAAGTCATATCGTGAACATGGTAGACTCTATTTAATTGAGACACAACTAGCTGAGCGTCTAAATAGACCCGGAGATGAGAGATAACAAATGACAGGGAATCACGAAGCAACTCAATAATTGCATTGTACTCGGTGACATTGTTTGTGGTGTCACCTAAGCATATACCTCCGAAAGATAATAGCTGGCCTTAAGGTGTAAAAATTTCCCAAGATGCGAAGGCAAGCCTCTGAGTGTGCTGGATAGAACCATCTGTGTACCCAATGAATACCTCAGATTCACTTGACATTTGCCATAGTGACGAAAGAAAACATCAAAAATGACACGTCCATAATACTAAAAGAAACTAGAAAGTAATAGTACAAAGACTATAGATATGTTACAAAAAGTTACCCATGGTGACCTACCTATGAGTGATACTTCTTGAGGTAGAGCCCATTTCTAGGCTCTACCAAATAATTTCCCTCAAAGTCAACTAGATGATAAGCGCCCTTTTTTAGAACCTCTTTTATGATGAAAGGTCTGAACCACATGGATTTGAATTTTCCTGCCCCCAGGGGGTCCTTATCTTGGTCATAAACTAGGACAAGGTCGCCTTCAGAGAAATCCAAGGATGAACGGACCGATCATACTGACACTTGAATTTATGTTTGTGAGCCTCATTGGCCAGGGCCGCATCACAATGCTACTCATTGAGCCGCTCAAGGTATAATAATCGTTCTTCAAGTGGAGAAGTATCTGGCTATAATTGTACTGCCAACTTTAGGGATGGAATCTGACATTCGATAGGCAAGACTGCTTCCATCGCATAAACGAGTTGAAAAGGTGAGAAACCGGTTGCAGTTTTAACATATGTTCAGTAAGCCCATAATGTCAAGTATAACATCAAATTCCAATTTGACTTGGCCGAGTTGATCATTTGTTGTAGGATGGTCTTAAGAGATTTATTTATAGTTTCCACCTAACCATTTTCTTGGGGGTAGTAGGGTCACGAATGTTCTTGCCACAACCCAAGATTTGATGTTAACTCGGTCATCATCTGGTTCTGAAAGTGACTACCATGGTCAGTGAAAATCTCCCTCGGGACGTTGAACCTTTCTATTATCTAGTTGAATAAAAAGAGAGCCACAGTCTCTCCATCATATTTAAACGTTGGCATAGCTTCAACCCACTTTGTGAAGTAGTCTATGGCTACAATGATATAACGGTGCCCCCTTGTTGAAGGAGGGTTGCATGTAGTGTAATCAATCCCCCACTTGGTGAAGAGACCAATTGTGATGACAGAGAACATGGGAGNTGGCATGGGTGGCACTTCTTGACTAATTCGATACAATCTTTTATTAGTGTCGGCCAGAAGTAACGTGCTCATAAAATATTTTGGGTTGTTTCCAACCCAGACAAATGATTGCCATAGGATCCGGTATGGAAATCGTTAAGCACGATAACTGCTTCTTCGTGAGTGAGACATCAGCGCAGAACACAGTCTACACCTCTTCGATACAATGTATCATCAAGTATGAGATAATTCTTAGCCTGATGGTGTATACGTCGACACTCATCATGAGAAGCAGAGGTGGGGCACTTCAAATTCTAGAGATAGATAAGTATATCTTTGTACCAGGGATCCGAATATGTGATAAAAAACATATCTCCTCTGATAGGCGACTCTTCGGGCACAACATCACCTAACTCAACCAGAAGTTTTGAAATAAGTTCTACAAAGACCGGTGACTTTTTGGATTTTGCTGAAACGAAATCTAAGTCAAATTCCTAGAGGACTACTATCCATCTACTGATATTTCCACCTATTACCCGTCGTGTCAACATGTACTAAAACAGATTCATGACAGCAATGACGGTGGTCTTGCGAAACAGAACATAATGACGGAACCGTTGAACAGCATGGACTGCTGCCAACACAAGTTTTTCGATATGAGAATAATTGAGTTCCGGTCCTATGAGGCCTCAGCTCAGGTAATAGATCTCATATTCTGAGAATAAGTCATCTTCTTGAACTAAGACCATGTCAATGGTTGACTCTGTTGCAGCCAGGTATAACAAGAAATCTTTTTTATAGTTAGGTGGTCGAAGCAGAGGGGCAGTTGTGAGGGCATGTTTCAACACTTTGAAAGAGCATTGAGCGGCACTATCTCAATAAAAAGGAACATATTTATTCAGTAAGAACATAAATCCCTTTGTGATCTCAGAATAGTTGGCGATGAAACGTCTTAAAAAATTCTCCTTTCTCTATAGACTATGAAGTTGAAGGATTGTGCATGGGGGAGGCAACTGAATTATTGCCTCAACCTTGAGAGGATCAACCATGATCCCTGTTGTTGACACTATGAAACCTAACAAACATCTTGATGTTACGCAAAAGTTGCAGTTGTTTGGATTCAAGAGAATTCGGAAGTAGTGACAATGATCAAAGATAAGTCGAAGGTGTGTGGGACGATCCATTCTCTTGCGAGATTGAGATGCTAAATAATCTAAATAGGCCTCGACTATATGCTTGAGATCATGGAAAGCAAATGACAAGGCCCGCTGAAAGGTCGCTCCAGCATTTTTGAGACCAAAGGGCATCTTACAATACGCGAATGTACCCCATGGACAAATGAATGTCGTTTTGTGTTGGTCCTTGGGTTTGATTTGTATTTGATTATATCACGAAAAACCGTCCATGAAAGAGAAGGCCTCGTAACCTACACATTCATCAATTATCTGGTCGATGAATGGTGTGGGAAAATTATCTTTTGGACAGGCCTTGTTCAAATCACGGAAGTCTATACATACACGAATCGTGCCTTGTTTTTTATTAACTGGCACAGGATTTGACACCCATTGGGTCAAATGGATAGGATAGATAAAATCGGCTTTTAGAAGTTTCTCAACTTCAACCTTAATGGTTTTTGCTTTCCTGGGATTAACTGGATGAAGCTTCTACCAAACAATCTTGGCATCTAGATAAGTTGTGATTTCATGTTCGACTATTTTTGGATCGATGCCTGGCATTTCCTCGTAAGACTAGGAAAAAACATCACATAATTCTTTAAATAGATCTGTGTAGATTTGAATCTCTCTGGGGGAGCAGTCAGCTCCGATGAAAACATTCTCCATGATGCCAGGGATTTAGGAGATATTCATCGGTATGGTTTCAGCAATGGTTGCCATATTACCCTCAGCATAGACCTTATGTGTAGCTAAGGGATTAATAGGACAAGACCTATCTCCAGTCATAGTCAAGGTGAATTCTCTGGCTTCGATTTTTCTTAACTCTGGGAGGAAGTATGATCTGTGATGAAGATCATCCTAGGGTTTTTCCGAACTAGTCATTGCTTCAATTATTGCTTCGTCAGAGGAGACTAAGTCTAATGAATTGGTGTCAGCGAGAGAACCTTGAGCCCAAATAGGCTCTAGAAGCAGGGCTAACTCTTGTGTAGGAGTTGGATCTGTGTTGGCTGAAGCTTGTTGGACTAAAGAGTACGCTACTTCAGTTGTGGACAAGGGCATGGACATGCCCGGGTGCCCTGTCCCATCCATCGTGGCCAATGGAGAAGGAAGTGTCCATAGATCATTGAAGTAAGTCATGCAAAACGACGAAACTTGGAAAATATCAACCTTATGGTGGTCAGACATGAAATTGACATCACCTTGACGGGGCGGGTAATTGAAGGTACCCATCAAATATGGGCACAAACCAACCCCTATGTTGATTATGCCTGGTTGAGGATTATCAATCATCAGGACCACGGACACCCCCAATGAAGGGTCAGGTCTAGAGAAAGACAATTGATAAATGGTCACAATCTGGTCCTTGTGTGGAAACAACAAGACCCAAAAAACTGTAGCAACCATTGCTTGCATGGCATAAGTCCAACTCCTTCCTAACAAGAGATTGTAGTCGAGGGATGCGTCGACTACTTCTACCTCGATGCACACGGTCTTCCCTCCTAACTGCATGGGGAAAGAGGGAATGATACCATGTGGTCAGAACGAACGACCGTGGAAAGCAGTGAGAAGAGTAGGTGACAGAGACAAAACGGGATGGCCAATGGGCTTCCAACATGCCAACGACATAACGCATGTCGAGGCACCCTCATCAACCACCATGCGGAAAATATTTTGAGTAAATTTTTTTGTGGGGTGAGCCACTACTATCTGAAATGCTACATGGGGTGAGCCACTACTATCTGAAATGCTACGTGGTAAGGCAGACGAGGTTTTAAGTCAGTTTTATCCAGCATGATGGTACCCGGATTACAAGTCTCGGTAGATCCTAAAGCGGTTAACAAAGCTTTCCTCTTGGAAGGGCATCTTTGGAGGACCTCCAAGTGGACATCGCACAAGGGGTCTGAGACAAATCCTCCACCACCGAATAGTTCTGGGTGGCCCTTGCATTTAGGTTGTGAGAATATTTTTTGAACACACCTTTTGGGATGCGTGTCATTGTTTTGCCCAAAGTCTTCTCAATCTGTAGAGGAAGAGATGGGAGTTCGGCTTCTTTGTCCTTCTCGAAATTTCTTGGTTTGTTGTATTCATGTGCTCTAGTTGATAGAAAAGCATCACCCTTCATCATATACACATTCATGGATGCGGGATTGTTCGAATACAGAGAGGGTCCTTGACTGCCCCCTTCCGTGCTTGTAGAGGCTTGAGTTAGGTTTTGCCCATGCTGAAATGGATTGGTTAACACGACAGGCTGTTGTTGTGTCACAAACTTTTGGGCCTCTACAAGTCGAGGACATTGGTGGGTCGGGTGGTCTTCCGCACACAGGTTACACAGATACCTCGCCTTCTGTTTCCCAGTGTTTCCCCCGCCAGCATTATTAGTACGTTTCTTATCCCCCTTACCCTTCTTTCATTGTTTTTTATTTCCTTCAGGTTGTTGGGTGGCCTTTGGATTTGTCAATTTCACTGTGTGTACATCCAAAGTTTTAGTAGGGGGAGCAGCCAAAATAGTAGTTTGGTTGTCCATTGTGTGTTGTATAGACAATTTTTGCAATTGCTTCGTCGGTTGCTCAGCGGGATTTGTTTGTGCTGAACCAACAATACCATCAGCATGTGGTCCAAATCTCTATCTAGTTTTATCAAGTATTGAGCGTGGTGCATCTGGCAAGATCTCATATAATAAATCGTACTGAGACTAGATTAGCTCAAGTTGTTGAGCTCTCATTATGGCATCTTCTTCGGAAAACACTCTCGACGTCGCGACATCTTTGGATAACTGTGGGACCAAAGACTTGAGGAACCACTCGAGCAAGAATGTTGGTCATACTAGCACCTTAATTAAACTCTTCTGGCATCTCCATTCTTGGATGTGATCAGAGATATGATCTGCTTTTGTTTATGTGAAATTGGCCAGCAATTTTGTGTTAGCATTGTATCTCACAGGTAATTGGAAATGGTTTAGGAAAGCCATTTCCAATTCTCTGAAGGAAGAGTATCTTGAGCGGTCGAGCTCAATGTACCATTTCACGGCACTCCCAATGAGAGTACGTTGAAACAATCGCAACTGTACGGAGTCGTCTTTCAATGAGTTAGATGAGCACCAAAGATGGAAGGTGGTCACATGATCTCTTGGATCTTTGTTAGGCTTGGATTTGAACTTAGGTATGTCCAAAGGCAACTTCTTCGGCATAGGGGACCAACACGGATCATGACAGATAGGGTCATTTAACAACCTTGTCAAGTCTAGCAAATGCAAGGTTTCCAGGAAAGGTAGTTTGGGTTGTTGGTGATAACCTGGGAAAAAGGGACTTGGAGTTTGAATGGCACCAGGTTGCTAGGAAAATTTCGGCTACTAGCCTGGGTTTTGGTAAAAACCATGGCCATGAATAGCGTACGGATTTTGTGTGTGAGGAGACATCATCAGTTGATCCCCAAAATAGGACGTAGATGGTTGGGCATGCATTATATTCGGAGGACTTTAGGAAGGGTTGCCCCATGTCAATCCCATGGGGATAGACATAGTACATTTTCCAGGGTTCCATTTTATTGTGAAAAGAATTGCCCCAGATCGACATTCCTGACGAGGGAATGGATTCCTGCCATGAATTCCAAGGCCCTGATGTGGATGAAGTTCCTGGGTTTTCCCCCTGTGCAGGAATAGTACCCTGCATAGGAATAGGTTGTCTGAAACTAGGATTGCCCCCAGTCGGGAAAGCAACTGAAAAGAAGGCGTTGTTACCAAATGCACAGAACAAAGAAAATGGTGTCGAACCTATCGACATATTATGTGAAGGTGGTCCTTGAATCCCTGCTCCAAATAAACTATGGTGTGTAGGTGGCCCAGCGGATGGCTGGTGCGTGCCACCGAGTGAAGGGGACGAAGGAGGTATATGAACTCCCCCGTAAGGGAAAGAATTAAAAGGAGTTGAAGTGCCCCCCGTGTGGCCTTGCAAAGGATTGTTAGAGCTCCCTGCCCCCAGACCTAAATTCTGTGAAGTGGAGTAGAAAAGTACAGGACTTGTACCTGAGCTAGGCATCCCATATGATAATGGAGGGCCTGTCGCACTTGGTGTGAAATGGGTTGTGGCCTCTTCCATAAACAAGATCAAACCATTGTGCAAGGTAGAGGTGGTCGATACCATGGTGGCTCAGACCGGTGACAGTGGGTTAGGAGGTGGAAACTCTCCTGTGGTGACAACCGTAGTGGGAATTGAAGAATTCCCAGAAGGAGTGACAACATTTGTTTCCATTGCTGCGTGCGACACTATCTGGCACTCGTAAGGGTGAACCGGTACGATGATGGGTGCCGAAATATCAGTGGTTGGATTTTCAGGTGGACCAAGAGCTTTCGCTCCAAAGTCTAAAACGGTTGTTTCCTTCGGATGTTGGTCAAGCACAATTTCTTGTGACCCGGACGCTTCAAAAGACCCTTGTTTGTCTAGCTTTCACCTTAGTGGTGGCGGGGGTGGCTCCAGTGTAACTGGCGACAGGCCTGAAAGCCCTCGTGACTGGCAGAGATCATGATCCTCCACTGTGTGATAATATCAAAGACACCCTTGGGCTTTCTATTCGTTCAAAAAACAACACACACTAAGAAAACCCCTACAAGATAAAACAAGCAAACACTAAACTAAGTGGAAGAACAGTTACAACAACCAACACTAGAGCAACTTACCGGTGCAAGTGCAACTCAAACACAGATGCACCCTCAAGGTTTACTTTTCAAAGTGTGGCCCGATGTCTATTCTAGGTACTGTGGTATACCCCCGCAGTCACCTATATATGTCTCTAAAAATATAGGCAACTCGGTTTCCAGCGTGCGAACAGTCACCAAGCAGGTACAGTCGAAAGTCAGGTAGACCACAATGAGAAGGGTATCGAGCCTGAAACCTGTCAAGGGTATTGAGCATGAAACCTATCAAGGGTATCGAAAGAAAGTGGTCTAGAAGACAACTGAGGACCTCGAACGGATTTGAGACCCACGAAGCTCCGTGGCAAATGCAATCGACAGAATCCCAAGACAAGCCTTCTATATGTGTTCTCCACTACGATTGGTCCAACTTTGGAGGGGTTATCTCCACTGCCTTTCTTCACACGACCTCGTGTTTATCCCCTGTGTTAGAGAGGGGTCCCGGATAAATTTCATGATACTGGACTTTGACACTCCCTAACTCAGACTCCAATGTTTGATTTTAATGGCCTTGAAGAGTTTCCTCTCCAACCTAATTCAAGGCCCTAATCCTAAACTAGTTGGTTGACCCTACAAACATAAAAAGTCTAATGAATTTTATATTTATCATCAATTTTTATGGCTTGTCTTAAGTCAAAGGTTATAAAAGTGAAACTAGTGATGTTTGAAAGATGAAAGAAAAAATAAACAGAAAGCTAGAAACAAAATACCTTCACTTAACTCAAATCTTAAACAACTTTTCAAACTTAAAAATTTTCTAAGATCTTTAAACAACAAACTCAAAGAAGGATTTCACTCAACTATGATTTACTTATGATCTAAGTAAACCGTCAAGAACTTATGAAAGCAATTTTCCCTAGTTACTAATGCAAAACAACACTTCTTAACCAAACAAAGAAATAAAAGATTTTTTTTTATTTGAATGCTCACAAAGCAAAAAGGAAAAATATCAAAAATTCAAAACCAAGAAAACTTATGGCCTAAGCACAGATCGCAAAGAGTCACTTTAGAAATCACACACAAGCAAATTAAAATTGGACTCTCACACTTGTCTAAAAACCCTATAAAAGATTTTTTTTGAGGAAAACTTCTAAATGAAAAAATAAATCTATTGTTGTGATCAAACCTAAGTTACTGACCGCTATGACAGAGACCCAAAAACCTAAGAGGTATAACTATTGTCAAAGGAAAGGATGACTGCATCACCTTCAACAAATTTTTTCTTCACAAGCACACTGCTGACAGTTCAACAGAAAGTGTGTGCACGTGAGCTGTGTAAAGTCAGAGGATGTGTACACACGTGTTGGCCTTACATAGACCATGTGTATCTCTAAAAATATGAGAAAAATGAAAGGACAAGCAATTCAACCCAGGCAGAAACCACTAATACTGAGAACCAAGATCTCTTGAAGACTCAGACACTTACTTTAACAGAAAAAAGAAAACAATTCAAGGAAAACTTCATAGAACAAACCAATTTGAGGTGACACCTAAGCTATAGACTGCAAACAACAAAGACTAAAAAGAGTTCTAGAAAACCCCTGAGAAGGACTAATCTTGACAGGGAAGAGGATGATTGCCTCTCTAAAAGAAATTTTATGGAATCATACACGCGACTGACACTTCCTCAGCTAGCGTGTACACACGGGTTGTGAGAATGTAGGGCGTGGGTACACGCATGCAGACCTTATACAAGTCACATGTACCTCTGTGGGTCTCGGAAAAAAAAATACAGTCAAGCAAAGAAATAGAGATAACTGGTATGGAAGACTAGAATCTCTATTAGCTCAGACTTTTGCAGAAACTTTAAAAATAGGAAATGAAACCAGTTCTTAAAAATACCCAAAAAAATATTCTTAGAAACCATAGATAATCCCCAGTATGGTCGCCAATTCTGTTGTGAGTGCGAAATCCCTCTACAGACTAGCACTTAGGGTTTTATTATGCATGCATAAAAGACCTAAAGATTCCTACTTTCTACTGTCGTCTTAGACCTAATCCCCATTATTCTTAAGAAAATACGTAGTTAAGAAGATCAAGTGAGCATACCTTATTTCGGGCATTTGATATCGATCCTTCTTCATGCTTGATATCTCTTTGATTGCAACTCTCCTCCCAAGGCTAACCTACATTCACACAAGACAAACAAAGAAATTCACATGCATTTGATCTACAGATTAATGGGTTAGAGATTCAATCAATATGTATGCAATAAACCATGAAAACCTCATATGGTGGGATGGGAAAAGTACTTCTTTATTATTAACTTCAACAAATCAACTTACAATGATGAAGCTGACCACTGCTCCATGAACCTGGTCCTGGGCTCCTCTTCAA